>DWON01003367.1:0-18193 GCA_018251015.1 Phocides pigmalion okeechobee
TTGTCCATGGCCTGCAGTGACCACTTAACATCAGGTGGCCTGCATGCCCGTTTCTTACTCTTTCATAATAAAAAAAAAAAATCTGCTGAAGATACTTTATCTACTTTTAGAAATTGTTCTGTTATTCCTGTTTCGTTACTGGTTTGTTCAGCATTTTTTTGAATTGTTTTGTTGCTTGTTCTGCATTGTTCTGATGTTGTTCTGTGTTTTTAACCGACTTTTATAAAAGAAGTATCTGAATTCAGCTCGTGTGACCGCGGAACTACGTCATTTATTAACCGATTTGGAAAATTCTTATTTATTTCGAAGCATATACTCGCCCTTTGGGCCTATTTACATTGGCAAACACAACACCACCCCTGAGAGTGGAAAAATGGGGGAGTAAATTTTAAATCAGATAAATTTAAATTATAATTGAAGAACTCGTAAATATAAATAAAATATGTCTAAAAATGTATTGCTATGGGTTGTTTAACGGACACAACCTTTCTTTATTTTTTTTTGTTTAAATGTTGTAAGGTAAGTTCATTTAGTCATCATATTTTAGATACTTGTTAATAAATATAATTTTAGTCTGAATTGTTCTTCCGTAGATATTCTTTATTTTAGCAGCTGTATAGGTGTTATCTGTTTAATGATCGCGGTTATGTCGCTACCACACATACGTACTTTTCAAATTTGCACACAGTCGCCACAGTATGTCCAACTAAGTAAATTGGCTGTACGCGGTACACTCTGCTATTTTCCAGAAAAGTTTTATCGTGATAACTGGTTAACCGTTGTCTGTCTCGTGGTACCTGAACGTATTGTTTTGTAAAATAAAACCAATTTTAAATAATCAAATTGAAATAAATATTTAATCATTATAGTTAAATCAACTAGAAGTAACGTTATTTGATGCATGTTGTCTGTACGGGGTAAAATTGGAAACAGATGAACTGGTTTTGATGAACATTCACTCAAAGATAGGACCTTACACGTAGTAACATATGCCATTTATTATCTTTAAATATGTAGGGCTCACCACATTAAAGTGGAAGTACTATAAGTAAGCGCGTGATTTGGTGTATACATAAATAATTTGTAATAATTCCTTATATATAATTTATAATACGTCGTCTGTCTTTCCATATGGCTACGTGTCCTGTCCACCGCTTCATTATGAAGGCTCATTTGAATATTTTGCGAAGGGATCATTTAGGGGACAATAATAGCGGGGGTTATAATTTGATCCCTATTCACATGTTCTCAAAGTCGCTTGTTTTGTTCATCACGATGGGATACTGCGTGAAATAATTACTGTGTGATGTGGACGCGACAGATGTTGGAGAGCCAGAGGTAGGTATATGAATAGGTAGACTATGTTAACTGTTGGTAGAATAGACCGACCGGAGTAATACAATATGGGTGATACAAAATGCAAAGGAATTTGTTTATTTCGATAAGCGAGGTGTAGTTGTTGAGTATATCTAGGATCGAGGCGAGGGGTAATAACGCATCTGTATATTTATGACTTTATATAGAACTTTAATTTAATAATAAAAGAAAAGTTATCAGAAAAGAAAGAAATCGCAAATAAAAAAACTGTCACTTTCTCTCTTTAGTGACTTTGACAGACACTCAGCAGGGCAGGAACAATGTTTAAATATTACTTTATTTTTCTTGTCTATTATCAGTGAGTTGTATCTATGCATACTAACGTTTTTGCACCTTAAAAAATGAAATCCATAAAGTTGAAAATTAAATTATTTTAAAACTCCCTTAGATTCAGTGATATGATAAGAGGCAGTCTCTTGCTTACAACCTTCGTAATTTAGGGCAGGGAATTTTGATAACAATGTAAGTTTAATATACTCCATAATACTCGAAGCGGCCGCACGGATACACTGATACAGTAAGTCTGCTATCTAATTGTAGTTGGCGACACTCGGGTGTAGTTCGACTTACTGATTAAAGTAAATTGAAAAAGTTTCTCGTCATTGGTTTCGCAACATTGTATTCGAGGGCCAAAAAAAACGATTCTACAGAATAAAAAAAGAACAATTCACTGATGAAAATAGACAATAGAACATAGTAAACCAGGTTTAAATTTGTAGTTCACAATATTACATTCAAATAATGCATATTAAGACTTGTAATATTGTTTTGATGGTTCCGTGTGAGAGGCCAGAATCTTAACACTAGGCTTCTACTGCTGTTACACGAGTAATCTGGCTTATTTTACTACATATGTGACCGTGGAAGGAGGCTAATGAGTCTTAAAACCACAAAAATAATGTACCACAAAGTAGCACCAAATTACGTCAATGATACTTTAGTATTACATAATAACTATTATGCTTTTACGAGTCAATTAGGGTTCTATTAAGATTTCATTTCTTTTTCCTTGATAAAAATGTAATCGGTAATTTGATCTAGGTATTATATCTATAAACTAACTTCCGATAAGTCAAAAATTTGTCAGGCTATTAAGAAATTACACGAATGATTTGAATCGTTGTAATATTATTCTTACTTCATTACTGGTAAGCTCCGAGCGAAATCCGTTGTAATTGGTTTCAGACAGCGAAAAAGTTCATTTAACCTTATTATTTTATGGCTGCAAAAATCAACTACCTTTGCCTCCCTTCTCTTTCCCGGAAAACAAAAAACAACCATGCATTCCCGCCAAAACACTCGCCGTTTCCCAACATGGCGGCCCTCTCTTTACGACTTTCGTGAAAATTATGGTCGTGTTCGTACGTTAAACTTTTACGCCCTTCGTGCTCCGTAGGGCGCTACAATAATATTGTTACCGCCAAAAACCTCATGCTTGTTATACGAATAAGCTTTCTACATTTTCGTTAACTGGCCTCTTGATAGAAATTTTCTACTTTAAGTACAGGTCAAACTTAAATGCTAACTTCCGTGTTAAATTCAATATTCAAAACATATTTACATCATCGGCTAGTTACTGTCCTACGGAGGGAGTCAGGGTGGGTTGTATGGGCCATAGTCTAACACACTGGCCATTGCGCACTAATAAACTTTACGTGCCTTTGAGGTTTTTTGAGAACATACTGAAGAATTATCGAACATAAACGTTTCCTATAGCTATTTCTTTCATCGTAAAAACTAAAATATTCAAAGATATTGACGATTCGCGTGACGAAACAGTAATCATACCGGTCTGATATACAAAGGGTTTCGGGTTCAATTATTTGGACATTTTTAAATACATTTTTTACAAAGACGAGATTTAATGGACAGACATTTTAATGGCGAACTTAGATTTCTGTTTTAGACGTGGATATTTGAGCACTCGTCTATGTACAAATATGTGTGTACAAACGACACAAGGAATTCTAGTGTGAGACTGTGGATATAAGCGTTTACATTTTTAAGTTAATTGAATATCGCATTATACGCATTTGCATATTTCGTTTGTAATATTATCTTATTACCTATTACTCATGCCCTAAGAAAATTTGGTTTTGAGAACGAGGAATGACATCAGAAAACAGCTTTCTTTGAAGCTGTCATTGTTATTCTGAGTAAAATAATTTGGACAATATTTGTTACAAGATTGAAAACATTTATCATAAGTAAGTGCTCGTGTGTTACATTCATATCTTACGTTTCAATGGCCTTGTCGGAAGCTATGTGTCCTCATTCGTTCGCTAAAGCTATCAAATACCAGAGCTCAAGTCGGAATTGCTCGTTGGAAGCTCTCCAGCTATTTGGCTGTACTACAGCACTTATAATTGAACGAAACGTGACCATTAGCCTGCAAAAGTACTTAGATTTATCACGAAGTTTGTTTACGCGCCGTCGACAACAAATCGATTCCGTGATTCATTCGGACGGAACACGGCGGAGTCTGCATCTCTAAGCGGATCGGGAAATGCTTTTAGTTAATGTATATGTATTTAGTATATATAAAATTGAAGTGTTTGTAATTGCGAATAAATTGCTTGCTTTTTTTCGCATTTAAGCAATATATATACTATTATATATATAATATACCATATGATCATAATATAAAAATGCGTATTTTTTTTGTTCGTCAGGCTGCACAAGTTATTTGATTAATATGGGTGCAACCTTTATTAAACAGTAATCTTTACAGTGGTGAAGGCTATTTTTAGGATTCAGTAGTCAATTGGCCAAAAAGAAATCCTTGTAATATCATCAAGTCCATCTGTATCTCACAGTCGGTTTACTCGGAGATTATAAGCATGAAAAATGTACTTTGAAGGAAGATATATATTATGATTTTATTGATATATTTATACATGTTACCAATTATTGCGTTCTTATCACCATGACGCATGGGCACGGACTCCGTTTAGATCGCTTAGGTTAGGCTTTTTATAATTAGTTATAAGGGTGGTAGAGCCGTTAAACCTCGCCCGAGGCAGCACCACTGCCACCCTCAAAACCCACCGTAAAGCAACATGTTCTTCATGTATTGTGTTTCGGTTCTTCCATCGGGCGACCATTTTAGTCCTCAAAAGTAGGAACACATCCGCGTCCATCCTTAAATGGAACATCTGTTGAGATTGGACGTGGTTGTCCATGGGCTGCAGTGACCATTTAACATCAGGCAGCCTACATGCCCGTTTCTTATCCTTTCATAACAAAAAAGAAATAGTTTCAAGGTTTTAATTATTGTAATTTACATGTAAATTATGCGTAAAATTATGGGATATTTTTGATTAACCTTAAATATGTAGGTGTCCTGTGTAAAAATTCGGAGCTTTAGGAGTTTACGCGGGAGATTCTCGTAGTTAATAAAACACGATAATTTTTGTTGTTCGTATTTTAAACGGTTAATGAAATTCGCGCGAGCTTTCGTTTGCATTTCTAAAGCTCGCTCGGCTAATGGGCAAATCAAATTGGTTTACTATGTAGTTGTATGAATGTGTAACTAACTACAAACTGCGACTTCGTCCGCGAAATATTCACTTTGATAGTTGCTATAAAATGTACAGTAATTAAATAGTAATTCACTTTGTCGAGTTTCTATTTTCTTATATATACGGATTATGTAAAAATATATGGAAGGCTGAGTGGTTAGAAAATGTGCATTAGACCGGTTAGCTAACCCATATCTTTGCTAATCCTCGTTTAGCATCGTAGTGGGGTATTTTCTAGGCCTCTGATTGTCTTGTCTTGTTGTCTAGTCTCTGAGCTTGTCATAAGGTGCGACTAAAAGTTCCTGAAATTGTAGGTGGCAAGAGCGGGAGCTAGAGCCATCCAGTAAGAGCGGGAGCTAAATCCGTTCAACAATAGCGGGAGTTCATGTCGTCTAATTAAGCGACCCCGGGGAAGACGAAGGCGTGAATGGCTGCAAGCGTCGTAAACACTTGATGTTGGCAGGACTGATATGAACTCCCTTGGAACGGACTGGACACCGGTGCGTATTCCTAGAAATCCCGGAATCATCCTAAATTTCAGAAAAAGACCATTGGGAAAGGGCCTCTCCTAGATATCCTCGCCCAGCAATGGGATATAAAATATATTACGTTGTGGGAACACAATTCACAAAATATTTCCCTTATAAAAATGACTCATGAACGCAAACAGAATTTAATTACATTTTACTATGTAACGGGTACTCACGATTGACGCTTTTTAATTGCTGATATTTTGTACCCGTTGCATGGCTCGTGGTCACGGCTTAACTCGCTAAAAAGCGTTAATCCTGATTACCCGTTATATGTATAATAAAATGAATAAATTCCGCGATGATATTTAAAATCGTATAGAATGTAATCACATAACTATTCGATCAGCGCGTCGACCAACTGTATTGAATCTGAAAACCTGTAGCTTAACGTTGATTTTTCGCGTTTTTGTCGTATAAAATACCGAAACTGTATTCGCAGCTAACCTGCAATGCCGGCGGCGGTATCATGACAATAAATCCGAACGGGAGATAACGCATTTGTCAGTGCTGTACGATTTTATTACAGCCGTTCTCAGTTCCGACAGTTATTTAATGGCGAACTTGTATTCTCTTGCCAAAATAATTATCCCCGGACATTTCTGCTTCTCCCTATGAATATCCAATGAGCCTTTTCTTGTGGTCGTTACGTCGACTCGATTGATCTTCGATTGCGGTAGGCGATATGCGATTTTCTCATCCAAAATATAAATAAATTATTTTTAACCTACGTAAACACGATCACAAACGTGTTGGTCCTGTCCTCACTAGCAGCAGTACTTCGTCTGGGTTTTTGATCGACGCTTATATGTATATTATGTATATCATATTGAGTCAGCGTTGCGGAAGACAGCATTAGGAGTTGTTTCCTCTAAACTGGAAATGCGCTGACAATTCGCAGAAATGTTGTATTTTTAGCGTAAATACAACACTCGTGTTCGCCCATAACCCATACAGATTTGTATGTACACAACAGTTGTGTACGCCGCACGCTCGTTACGTCAAGTAATACACAGTGGTTATGTAGTATGTAGTGTATGTATCTTGCAGGGAAAGTGTTAAGTAAGATAAGATGGTTTAGATATTTGTAAGTAAGCAATCACCATTCCCCTGATACGGAAGTATTTCTTCACGCTAAAAACGGTGGTACCTCTTCAGTAATATAAAGTTAATTAGGCACATGTTTAGAGATCCACATGGTACAACTGTAACCATCCCTGTCTGAAATGCTAATGTTCCGTGTTCGATTCCTGGCCACAGATGTGTATGATGAATATAGAATTCTGTTCTGGGTTTGGGTGTATTTGTTCTTATTCATTGTACGTTTGCATGGAATCCACAACACAGCGGTTCATAGTGTGTGGTTACGACTGTTAAAAGTGATTTAATAATTTCATTTCGCTTATCGTTTGAGTGGTGGTGAGACAAGTCCTATATTCGGTACAAGGCTCGATTTCTTTCAAGACTTTTAAAAGTTAAAGATATCAATTTTGGCTAAGTGTTACTGCCTCACGACTACTTAAATTGTTATAGCTTTTAACTCGCGTACGATTTTAGTATTACGTTCTGCTGTCTTGTATAGGGTTGCCGATATTTTTTAGTTTATTGCATTATTTTTGGAATACTACTTATATAAAATAGAAAAGTAACATCTGACCCTGTGAACAATGTACACCTGAAAGTACTAAGTTCAGTTCTGAAATTTTGCACATAGTTTCGTCATGTAGTAGGCACTAAGACACGGTTTTTGGTAATTTTACCCAGCCACAAACCAGCGAATGTTCCTTAATTTCAACAATGTATCCAATCTACAAATCCACATTTTGCTAGCGTGGTAGAATATGACCTGATTATTTTTATTCTGAAAAACACAGTGGTAAATAGTGGGACTGTAATGTGCTGATGATATAAGAGTAAAAAAAACAGGGCATGCGCCTTAGCGAGTATGGCTTAGTTTAAGGGAATGTTTTCTCACCGTCCATTGTCAGGTCACAGTACCCATAAGCTGTTTTCGATTACCTCACATATACTTCCGTATTTACGTGTATTGTTGGTATGAAGTATTCTTCAACTGTGACTCGTGTTCATTCGTGCTCTTTTGATTTAATATAGTTTTGTGACTGCAGTAAAATAATCAATCAGCCATTATTATAGATTAAGGAGACTTACTACAATCTCTTAAAAAGATTTATTATAATCTCATTTCGAAATTTGATATTTTTAAACACAATTAGAAATTGGTACTTGAAATCAGCATAAACATTATTCACCCTAATCATAACTAGAAATAGACAATAATTATTTTACAAAGATGTGAAAATACCCTTGAAAAAGTATTTATCTTATACCTTTTAGAACAAAATACAATCATCATCATCTTTCTGATTCATCACTGTGTGGACGATTTAAAACAAGACTAATCTGATACAAGATGGTTGTAATAACTGTGTTACCAATAGTGATACCAATAACGTTTTAAGATTGCTAACCCACGATTAAATAATGTTTTTTTTAAATGCTGTAAATAATAATGATTGTTAACTATATTTAGAGATCTGCAGCAAAATACACTACCAAATTACGTGAAGTTTCCTATTTCTTGTCGTAAAATGTAAATGTTCAATTGAGGTAAAGTCACATTTTTTGTTCTTCTATTCGTTTTGCGCAACTCACGTTCAACCGAGACGTGGAGGCAGTTAAAATTACAAATAGGTTATCGTACCCGAGTAATCCATCAAACTTCAGAATAACAAAAACTTCTGTCACCGTGGTCCCTCGTTTATGCGCGTTCGAGTTAAAACGACATATTGGAAGAATATTTCACTCTATTTCTTTAGATATAAAGACCCGTTTTAGTTTGGTTACGTTACTTTTAATCGTTTTGGAATTAACGGCATATTATGCAATAAGGGGCATAAGTCATGACGTCATTTGACGCGTCACATATTATTTTTATAAGTATAGAAAATAGTTGAACCTTGTATTATTGTCATTGGTTAAAAGTGTTAATGAGTTACGTCTGAACATTTAAATCAAAATTTAATCAATACTAATTTGTAGTGTAGTGTATAGAAAAAGCGAAAAAAAAACAAAAACAAATTAGCAATTAATCCAAGAATAGTTTCAAAAAAGTTTTTGTTATATATTTAAATATGAAGTAATTGTGAGAACTTCGAGACTTGACAAATTAAGTATTTAGCAAGACAAGTTTACTTAATTTGGACTTTGCAAGGCTAAATACAGACAGACATATACTGAATTAAAAACTTTTTTTGAACGTCAATAAACTACCACCGACTGGTAAGGTGTTTCGTTTTGGAGACGAGGCGGTGAAATCCAAAACGCGCATCTTTGAAAATGTAATTCACAAATAATAACTTAAATTAATGTGGACCAAGTAGACCTAGAGTCGTTCCAGACTATATGAGTTTAACACAGTGACTGCGGCGCTTATATATTAGATGGGGTCAGCGTTGCGGCAGACCGGCCCTAAACCGGAGCTTATTTTTCTAGACTGAAGATACGCCGACAATTCACTCAAAATTTTATATTTTTAGCATCTGTGTATCATCTCCGAAGACATAGACGTAATGTTCGCCTCCAATCTTGTAGCGCCGACGTAAATACGGCACTTTGTTCGTCCGTAATCCATATAGATCTACAACACAGGTGTGTACAAGCCGCAAGCGGGTTGCGCCGCGCATTACACAGCAGTGTTGCAGCCGCAGGCAAAGTGTCAAAATGTAAAATACATTGAAAATGAAAGAAATAAATCTATCGGAACGGCTGCTCTTAATCAAATATATTATGCTCCCCATACGTGACGTTGACCAAAAATTACTGGTGAAAACCTGGCCGAATACGTAATTAATGCTTATTGGTCCCCACTCGACCCTTGCGTTCAGACATTCGATTTAATACAATTTCCCGGACAAAAAACCTAAACCGCTTTTTCACCTACCTTTTATGATAACGGACATTTATATGCGTATGAGGTCCTTATTTGCATTTTAATCTTGGACTGAAATGTGTAATTTAAAAATAATGTCTTTAGTTCGGATAACTGTTTTTGAAACAAGTTTATGTTAAGTGCGAGACGTTTATTAAGAAGGTTTTTTTTTCATAACGTATTATGTACAAGAAAGAAAAAAGCTAACAAAAACACTAGTATGAATAAACTTTTTAACTTGCCAAACGTGATTATTTTTTTAAACGGTTAATTCTATATGTACATAAGAGCTTGCTTTTATCTTTACCCTTTTTTCCGTAATATTTTTTAATAGAAAGCGGGCTTGCAATCCAACTGATAGTAAGTGATCACTGGCGTCCATGGGCGCCTGTAACAAACTCCATTTAGAAGAGAAGTTCCATCTGAAGCTAATACCAGATGCAGCACTACTCTTGTGATTTAACGTGGTCGTCATTTGTAAGTAAATCGGCAACGACACTTTCAACTGAGACGCAAGTAAACTACATGCTACAAATAGCTGTGTTAGTACCTTATCTGTAGAATACTGGGTTTTATACCTTACCTTATATGGGTTCTAAAATCTTGCAAAAAATACAGTGGTATATCATTAAAACAGTTATATTATTTTTTCGCCTTATAACCTTTCAAATTTGTAGTAAACTTTGTCATCTCGACAATATTCCGTCACATTACTAAGTTCCTGAAATTATAATTTCACAGTTCTCACAATATTACAGTGACGTATATAAAATGACTTAAAATAATAGCATTAGAATATTATTTAACGTAAGTATATATTTGACAACATCTTCAAACTTGCACAGTAAATTCGATGTAGCCTCGAGATATCAGAAAACGTTTTAAATCAAAGGGCGTAGAAGATATTTATTTTGTACTAAAAGTTAAGAGGGACTCACCCCTCTTGCGACTGTTTGCTACTCGTAAATGGATTTTAAATTAAAAAAAAACTGACGTGGAGTGATTGTCTGCAATATTTCATTACTCTTTCGATGCAATTGAATTAAATTCCGTGCGATGATCCCTCCTATTACGCTTATGCGGAAGTCTAGACTTTTATCGTCTCATTTTTTTAGGTATACAATGTTTATAGTTTTGTTTAGTACATGTATTATATGGTGATAAATCTAACATATAGAATACCTTAAAAGTAGTGATTATAAAGCTTAACTTTAAAAAATCTAAAGAAAGTCGGCACCAAACCAGCCCTCTTTTATTACTTATTTTACATCGGCGTTATAGAATATTTAACTTGGAAATAATTTACCGTACTAAATATTTCTTTGCAATAAATGTAGGTTAAGAAAACCGCACAGAGGTTTAATTCCATTCAGTTCACCTCTTTTGCATTGCTTTCAGTACGTATTTCTGTGTATATAAAGTGGGTATGCCCTTTTACGTTTATTTATAATGATAGGGCTGTCACTTGCTAACAATCCTATAAGATTCTCTTGAAGCACAATCACACACACACACACACACACACACACACACACACACACACACACACACACACACACACACACCCCCACATTCTTACATGGACACGTAGTCACACAAATAATAGCACGTATTTACACACGCACTCCTGCCATTGTACATTTAATGTTAAAAAATGGCGTCTTGTGTACTGAACCTGTGTTAATTCAGCAGCAGAGTTTGTAATAATGTACATGTATTACGATGGAAGTGGTATGATTATGACGATTCCAACTTAACCCACATGAGCAACCTTACCTTATCTACATTTACCCATCAAGGGCACTCTTATGTCATAAGGACCCTCATTAAGGCCTGAAATAAATTGAACGTTTGTATGTAGTCTCTATTTTTTTTATTTAAGATTAAAAAAAGTACAAGTAACTATTATCATATTAGGTACTTCTTTATATGAAAAATGAATATTTTAAAGGTGGTAGAGCCGTTAGAGCTCGCCCGGGGGCGGCACCATCGCCACCCTCATAATCCGCCGTAAAGCAACATGTTCTTCTACGTATAAAGCCAAGAATTTTTACAATGTTGGATGAAGACAACCCTGTATAAGACCGAACTGAATACTTGTTCAGCTGGTTTGTTTGCATTTTCTAGGAAATTTGTGATAATGGCTCTTCCTATGACGGTGTTACAGATACGATAGGAATCTTATCTGCAGCCATTATTTCTGCAGTGTATTTCGATCACAGATACGATAACGGATTTGAATAGACATTTGTGTGATCTGCAAGGAGCGCGTAGTACAATCCATCCAATATTAGTCTCGTGAGCTCACCATATTTCTGAAGTTTTATTGTGTAATGTTTATTTATGAAGGACTGATTTAAAAAGACTGCCGAGAGTATTTTCCACCGGATTTTTCTCGCGGTCACCTTTAGCCAACAGGGCTCTCGAAGCCGGTATTATATGATACACTGATAGTACATTGTACCCTTGACATTCATTAAGTAATAACAATAGTAATAATAATAATAATAATATTCATTTATTCGCTCTCACAATAAGGTCTTAATAACAATTTGGATGATTTTTAAATTATTGGTGCATCTTATTAAGTGTATGTAAATACCTTACAATTAAAGAAAATATATAAATTTGAATTTGAATTTCTTGGCTACTGCATCTGTCGCGTCATGCTGTATAATAAATAGTTACGAAACAAAATAAAAGTATAGAACTAAATAATTACGCATGCTTCAACATTTAATGCGCATATATTTAGCAAAAGCAGTAACAGTTCCTGAAGCATTTGGTGTTAGGAAAGGATTTGAAATAGTCATTGCTCTTACCACCTCAGTTCCTGATTAGCGACAAGTAGGCCTAATACCATAGAGCATAGGTCTAATTAGAGAAGTCGATTTAAATTACTTTGCGTGTCCGAAGTTAGTACCACATTTTAAATAGCATGCTGTATATCTACTCAGATTTTTGAAAACTTTGTATTAGCACGTTAGGTGTAATTACACAAAATATGTGTATAATGACAAGATAGTAAACTGTAAAAACTCTTTGAAAGCATTTGTCTGCACGTATTGAATGTATCGAAATCCTTGCTGGCAGAAAAAATAGCACGTTTGGTAATTTTTATATTAAAAATAATAATTATTTATTCAAGTTACAAGAGTCATTTTTAATTTTACAATTTTATTACATTTATTCATATATCTGCAGTAAACTCGCCCCTTGATCATCATGGTCAGTATGCTGTTGGAGCTCTCCCGGACACGTTTTAAATATTTTGATGCATTCGCTTTCTCTAGTTAGAATGTCGTTTTATGGTCGATACATATTGTACTATAGCGGACGTAAATATAAAGATTTATTGTAGTGGTGCGTGAGAATTTGAATGGTTCTGAATCATGAAGCAAGTTTTACGACAACATTCATCGAGATAATTGCGAGTTAGCCGCTTTATGATACGTATAAATTATTTCGCGTGGCGTATGTTTGACACGCTACTGTGACCATTTTACTATTTTTCATTCCTCTGACGTTCGAATCCGTGCCTAAATTGGGTGGGTAAATGATAAATGAGGTTAATATTCATGACTGACGTAAACATGTTCCATAACTCGTAACGTAATTACAAAGTATTCCATATATTTAAGGTATTATGCAGTCGAACCGCATTAAAGTGACATTTTTAAAATTGTATGTAACATACTTCTTACTTGCATCTTACACCTTAATAACATCTTAAGGTAGTGTACGTACTGAATCGTAATATAAGTAATTTTTTTGTTATTTGGAATTACGCATGTAGGGAATTGAAAATACACAAATAAAAGATAAAAGAGTCTTTTTCTGTTATTTATGCTTTAATTTCATCATATCACACTTCCGTGACAACTTTGTAGAGAACAAAGCACGCTAAAATTATAAAGAATTAGCAATAATCTTTAGACTAGGCGATATGCGTCAATACAAAATTTTGAACAAGCATAAAATATACATATATTTTGAACAAGCATAAAATATACATATATTTTGAACAAGCATAAAATATACATATATTTTTCTTTTTTTTAAACTTACCTCAAAATATGTTGGCAACCCAAAGTACGATATTGACTGTGGTGTTTAATGGGTTTTTTAAGATACAAGAGTAGCAAATGATTGAGCACCACAGCAGCAGGCCACCTGATAGTAGTAGTGCTGATGCAGAAGTCATTGTAGCCTGTGGATGTACAAATAGTCGCAAACAAAACTCCATCCCAAACGCAAGAGTCGCTTCCCAGCGGAATATGACGGCGACAATGACAGTTTTACGGTGAAACTTTAGTGATAACTTTATAGGATATGGCATATTCAGAAAAATATGTAGGAAACTGTTGGCAACCCTAATTGCGATGCTCATGATGGTGACTAGTAGGTGTAGGCGATCTCGATGCCTGCCTCAATATCCTGTCGCGGTAACGATGCAAACACCGACACATTGCCGCTAATTGTTGCCATTACTGCCGAGTGCCCGCTAGGGATGGCTGCCTGTGTATAATAGATAACAATTGTGTATATAATAGATATATAACAGACAATAATCATAATATAAGCAGTGACAGCTTAGTAGTAAGGTTAAATAGAGATTGAATTATTCTAAACTAGCGATCCGGCCCAACTTCGTTCGGATAATAGTTTATATTTACTTACATTAGTTTTCTTTCATACATGCATTCAGTAATTACCTAGTTGAAAAAACGGGATTAGAAAAATCTATTTCGAACGACAACTGAATTACTATATTGAATTTTACTATTTAATTTCTCGCCCAATTTACAAAAAAAACTGAACTTATTATGTACCAAAACCTTTCTTAGGAATTACTCTACCTGTTATTGAAAACTGTTAGAAAATCCGTCCGGTAATTTTTGAGTTTATCATGATTAGACAGACAGACAGACAGACGCTTTGTTTTATAATAGTTACAAATTGTAAGTCATCGCTTCCTGCATATGGTTTTTCACATAATTCTTTGTGAGAAAAACTTTTATTAAGAGTATTTATTTATTTTTATTTTATTTATTTATTTAATGAAAACGAACATAATGTACATTTTTACAATTCAAAAAAGTAAAATTAAAATATGTGAACTTAATGTCATTACAATTATAAGTGTAGACTACTTGCATTTATATAAAAAAAACATAAGAAACATAAAAAAACTAAATTGGTCAAATTAAAGAATATCTAAGTATACAAAATTATGGATTAAGATCATAGCGCAATGTGATAGACTTGATTTTAACAATGTCAGTAGAAAAGATGTCAAAACTTATTAACGCAGAAGAATCCAAAACATTAATTGTTAGAATTTTTGTCTGTCAGTGGGTTTGTGTGCGGTAATTTTAGACGGCTGAACCGACTCCTGTAGGATTATCCTGTGAAAATTCATTAGTATGACTTGTAGATAGCTTTATTTAACAATTCGTTTCATTTAAATCGGTGTATAAATAAAAATGTTTCATCAATTTATAACTTAGTATCTGTACATAAGAACTCTTTGCTGTTTTAAAATCTCAAAAATCGAGAATTGTAACCCAATACAGGGAAACATGTTTTGATAACCATATGTTCTTTTTCATACGTTACTCAGTTACTCTGTTACAGAAATGTACTCCGTCTGTCTGATTCAGTTATGAAATTCCACATACTGTCCCATTTTAAAAAATACTGTATATTTATTTTGTACATATTAAGGACGTCCCTAGTCCCTACTCGTAATTGCCGGACGAAAGTATTTTAATGTTCAACTCAATTTAGACCTTATTTTATAAGGAATAAGAGCCATTGTTGCCTCGCAATGTATTGAAACCGAGATCGTATGCGTTTATTCGAGTCGCCTAATATTCGTCTGATATAAAACCACGTTGTCGCATACCCTATGTTGACAGTCCGTGCAGTACATTGCTCAATGTGAATTAAACCTTATGTTTTACAAATTAAGGTTTATAGTTCTTCGTTCTTATCTCAAACGCTACGACCAATATGTTATGAAACATTATCGTCGTATATTATCGTATTTACATCGTATGCAAGAAGTGATTATAAAATTTAGTTATTAAAAATAAAACTTATAAATTAAAACAAAAAAACGGAATGGATTAACATATTTTAGAACACGATTAGCGGATTTTTTCTTGTGAATTTGTTTTAATTTAAGTAATTAGTTACAAATTGGATTAATTATGATTACTTTTATTTTTTTAATTTTAGTTTTCAATAATAATATAATTGGCGCTTTAAAACTACTACCTAAAACTATTTTATTTCAATCGTTTAAAAAGCGGAAATACACTAAAAATATTAGTTTGAATAAAATTGCTAAGTACTTTTAGTATTGGTGTTTAGAGTGTACTATAATAAAGCGACTAAGGTATTATATTTCCTATCTTTATTAGTGACACTCGCGTACTCCAAACTATCCTTTTGCGGTCCTTCGTGACAAACCCTACTAATTTCCTTTGAAGCCTAGGCGGCCTAAATTGGCTGTTGGATTGAGTCTACCATCAGTTCGGCTCAACTAAGGCAATGTTACACGCGACTGGAATAAGTAATTTGGATCTACAAATTTGGGACCGGAATATAATAAAATTGTATAACTTAAAACCCAACCGTGATTAAACTTTAATTCAGATTTGTACCCATTTATAGATCTTACCAAAAATGGAGCGCTGTCCGTTTGTAGTTTGTGTGTGTGTGTGTGTGTGTGTGAGCGTGCTTGCGTGCGTCCTTGTTTTGTGAGCCACGCCAATACTCGGATGTAATAAGTCCATAATTATTTGTACCTCCCTTTATTATCATTGGTAACACTAGTTTTTTGTTTGTTCAGATTAATCTAGAAATCGACTAAACAAATTTTTACATAGACATAAACTCATTGAAACGTTTATTGCGTTTAGTAATGATTTTATATTGTACCCTTGACGTTCATTAAGTGTACAAAGAAATAAAGTATTTCAATTTGAATTTTGAATTTGACTGTGATATTAAAACAAGTTACATCAGTATATATTCCGACAACATTCTTAGCACTTACTCATTTGTGGTTGATGGTCTCTGCGAAGGATAAGAACATTGTTTAATTGTCAAATTTTAACTAGTTTTATTCTGAAAGCGGATGTACATATATGTTTTAGTTAGAGTAGTAAATAAGTGTGCTAACTTCGTGTTAAGTGCTCGCTGCAGTCCATGGATATCGACTTTCAATCTCAAATAGGATTGAAATCCTATCTGAGTTTGTAGGAGGTTGCGTTGTTACTTCTGAGGACTAAGTTGGTTCCGTCGCTTGAATTATTTAACGGGGGATTGTGTGAGCGGCAATGGCGCTTCTCCTTTGGAGCTATGGTTCCAAGTCCTATATTGTTCATTAAATATTAAAAGGTAAAAGGTATTAATACCTTAGCTTTAAATAAAATATTGTGTACTTAATATATTTTTAATTTACATGGTATTTGGGTTTGTACATGTTAGTAAATCGAAATTTTGTTTATGTAGTGCTTCTAATGTCTGTCTAAAATGGCTAGGACATATATGGATGGTAGAACCATCGTTCATGGAGCTCGACCGGGGAGGTACCATCTCCGTCCTTTTAATCCGCCGTAAAGCATTAATTGTGTTTCGGTTGGAGAGGAGCAGTTGTCGGCTACACTTTGAAGCGAGGCGACTATCTTAGTCCTCAGGATAGGATAGGATAGGATTTCAATCGTGTTTGTGGTTGTACGTGGATGTCTATAGGCTACGCCTAATTTAAATCAGGTGGTTTGCATTGCTCGTTTGCTACTCTACTCATATAAAAATAGACCTGACGAAATTATACAGGATAATCTTTTGCTACTTGATTTTGATTCGTACACGTATATGTAATATCCAAGTTTCGTTTGTGATATTCTATTATTGTCTGGGTATGCGGACGAACATGCATAACGAAATTATAAAAGTTCCTTGTTCAACTTGGCTAAGGAACCCTAAAATATGGTGATATGTTATCTGTCAGACTAAACAATGATATTTGAATTTACTGCGTACTATAATTTCAAAATTGTTTTATACGCTTGGACAAAAGCGGGATTATCAACATGTTTATTTATATATCCAAAAGTTCCATTGTTCTGGGCTTCTAATCTCCGGCAACTAAAGCACCTAACACGCGTGAATAATTCTAGGGTTGGCAATAAATTTTACGAATTTTAATCCGTTTATCGTACGCGCCCGTTCCGTTCCGTGCCCCAACTTGGGGAGATTAGGGACCAAATGGGCCTAACATTGGCCCAATTGTTGCTGCGGAGTGCTAATGGATCCTTATTTGGATATTATATTGTAATGTTATGTAAGTAAATTAAAGTTTAGTAGATCAAATTAGATCAGAGGTCTTAATAACATATTTTAAAATCATAATGCAATAGTCTTGTCTTACATAGTCTGCATATATTTACATTACATAAATCACTATTAAAATATAAACACCTATGATTGTCAATTTAGAACAACGGAAAGACAGCCCAACCAATAGAAAGTCAGACAAAATTTTGAAAATGTCATTTATATATTGAGATTTAACACTTTCACTGCGGCGCTCATATATAAACTCGGCTTAGTGTAGCTGGAGGCGGCGCTAAACTGTAGCTTATTTGTCTAGACTGAATATACACTACTATTTACTGAAATATTGCATTTTTCATATACGAATACACAGTCGTTATGTCCGCCCCCAGTCTTGTAGCGCCGACGCAAACACAGCACTTTTGTTCGCCTGTAATCCATACAGATTTATCCGTACGACACACTTA
>DWON01003368.1:0-18192 GCA_018251015.1 Phocides pigmalion okeechobee
ATACAATTATCCATATTCAATATTATTGTGAATCCAAGATGGCCGCCGCTACAAGATGGCGGACAACTTAGTTTTTTTCAATCCCATCAATATGGGTATCAAATGAAAGGGCTTATCAAGTAGGATTCAGTGCACTATACAAAATCAAAATCAAAGATGGCCACTGCTACAAAATGGCGGATAATGTAGTTTTCAATCCCATCAATATGGGTATCAAAATAAAGGGCTTGGTAAGTATAATACAGTATACTATACAAAATTACAATATGAATCTCCCACCCAAGTCAAGATCTGGTATCCTGTCGAGGACTGTGTGGCGTTAGGGTGGCTAAAATGATACGTCGCTAGGGGTACACCACCCAAGTTAAGGTAAAAGGTAAAAGCGCGCCGAGAACCGTATGGCATTAGGGTGGATAAAAATGATATGTCGTTAGCGTTTTCCCCTCAAGATTCAGGCACATCTTGTTGTACATAGCCTTGCCCCTCTGTTGGGCTTCTGGGGGGGTCGACCGTAAAAATGTCCAGTACTCGTGGGAACAAAATGGTAACAACAAATTCTTCAAAAAATATAAACAACAAAAAATCAGAAAAAAATACAAAAAACACAAAAAAAACAGAAACAAAAATAAAAAACACAAAAAAACAGAAACTGCAAAACAACGAAAAAGGAGGCTTCAAAAAGCAAAAGACAAGTATAAAGCTAAACGCGCACAAGAAAGTGAAGATCAAACTAATAGCCGACTACAGAAACGACGGGAAAAATTAGCGGCAGGAACACCTGAACTGCGTGAGGCCAGGCTTAAAGATATCCGTGAAAGAAAAACAGAGTGGTTAGCTTCGGAAACACCAGAGCAATATGAGGCCAGGCATAAAGAAAGCCGTAAAAAACAAAGGGAGCGGTTAGCTTTGGAAACGCCAGAACATCGCGAAATCTGGTTAAATAACAGGCAAGAAACCTTGCAATAATGAGGCACTCAACGAAATGAATAGAATGAGAAATAAAAACTAAAAACTTAAAAATAAAAAAGAAAAAGAAAATTAAGTTAAACGGTTTTATATTGCAGATAAATGTACTAAATTCATGGATACAGTCATGGGTACCAATATGTATTGATATATTTTCAAAATAAAGTAACTCGTAACCTACTCACTTTCTGGAAATACCTATGGTCACATAAATTCCTAAAAATGCAATATACATCTATGTAAGCTCCTATGACAAAAGATGACATTTTTGAAATATACAAATTTTAAACATACGCATTGATTAAACTAAAATAAAATCGTGGGGCACGTCCAATATCTACAATTGAAAGACATGGTATGTGACTTCACCCACCTAGTGGTAAGTAGCAAATGTCGTCCATTAATGGGGGTGACGAACGAAAGTATATCAATCACAAACTGAAACCAAAACATGAACTCATTTGTAAAATCTTCAATACCTTTAAAACTATCAAAGATTATCTTAAAGTTATCAATTCATTATTCAATGAATATGATAGTTAATCCCAAGGTCATCCAAAATTCATTTAAAGTGGACGTGCCCCTCGATTTTATTTTTGTTCTGTATCTCTACCACTAATCCTATACAAAACAAACATCACTATCATACCTATTTATAACACAGACTTATACTAATGTGAAAATTAACCAAAATTCTACCACCGCTCTTATCTGAAGACCATCTTAGCAACTACAAGTATCTGGCACACTCCGCAAATTTTGACAAAAATCTTATGAAATAATCCAGATTTTTCTACATATAACAACGCTCGACTAACGCCAATGAAATAGTTCACGCGAATTTTATGTCTTCGTAAATTATAATGCAACAGTTTATGCGCACTTCGCAAGACAATGTAAAGTGCTTAGAGAGCTATGATACTGGCTGTTGCTATAATGCTAGTTTCAAATCATAAAATTTATATGCACTTCATGATTTGTGACACCTCGCCACCATTACGGTCAGGCAGCTAGTTTACGAATTACTTAGCAAGTAGCCGTGATTGTGTTAATCGATTAGAATAATTTTAACGCGACTAAATATTTTTTTATAGCAGTAGCAAACTAAGCATTACTTGATAAACTCAGAATCTGTTTTTCAGCCAAAAAAATTATTTAACGCGAATTTCAATTTCTACATGAGTGAAATTATTTATTGTGGTTACACTTTCGTAATATTGAATTAACAGTGTGATTCAGCGAAATATATTAGTTTGTGGGAAATAAAATCTTATTTACATATATGTAAAATATGTTATACACTAATTAACTACTATAGTAAATAATTAAATATTAACTAAGAACTTTGGCATCATAAATTATTATCAATATGTATTGGAAAATAAAAGATTTTTTATTTTTTTTGGGTTTTTATTTTACTCTTAGATTAGATGAGAGGCTTAAATTCTCGATGGATACAACATCTGAAACAAAGAAAACACAATGTATAAAAGGTATTAACTTAACTTAACTTAAGAATATCTCAATGTAGAATGTATCAGAGAAATTTTGTCCACATTGAATTCAGGTTTCAAATGTCTAAACATCATGTTATATAATTTCCTTTACAAAAGCATTGCATCTATAACAAGTCAGGCAATTGGTTCTCTTTGTAAACAGAAATTAAATGGCACTCACTCTGTCTTTAGGCCTGAAAATGCTAAGTAAACCTAGTACTTTTTACTATTCCTTTTAGTATGATTGCAATTCAAATTCCAAATGTCCCCCTGAGATATGAAGTATAAGCTTCATCAAATTGCCTCGCGTACAAGGGCTGCAGTGACCGACCGTCAACAGTGAACTTGGTAAAGCAGTACACTTCAGGCAGTGTAGCGCAACTGACACTAAACATAGTACTCACAATGCGTATCCTGTGTCCCATAGCGTGCGCGGGCAGGTTGGACTTGAAGCGGGCTCGCACGGAGCCAGAGTTGCCGTGCGGGCGGGTCACCTTGCCCCAGATCGCGCGCAGCTTTGTCTTCTTTCCACGGGGACCACCTGCACAAGATAATTTGAAAAATTTACATTGCTGATATGTACAATTTTAAAAGGGCCATCAATGTGTTACATTTTATATAGCAGCATGGCCAAAATGACACCTCAACTTGGTAAAACCTTTTTAAAAATACCACAGCTGACAGCTAAGTATATAGAGAATAAATATTATGTCTACAAGAACTGTATTACATTAAAAATACTAATTATATATTAAAAGTTTTAGCTAGCAGCAGCAACATCAACTTATTGGGATTATTGTCTTTAAACAAGGGTGAAACACTACAAATTTAAAAAGAATTTGAATAGACTAACAAAAAAGTGATTTATTGTGGTGGTGTCCTCAAAGATTGCACTGATGAACAGAGATGAAGAAATCAGAAATGAACCCAACAATAATACTTGAAAATTATCCTTTATAATATTTCTATAGACATGCATTGAAATATTTAGTTTTCTTAAATTGCATAAAATAATGTTTACTAGAATATTCTTGTTTTTTATTAATCTTATAGAACAAATACATATTGCTGAACATATACATTTCATCTTATAGAATATATTGTATACTAGCTGTAAACCGCAGCGTCGCTGGTACCTAACTGCTTATAAGTTACAGAACAAAATATCATGCAATAAACAAAAATTCAAAACAGCTGACGCAATAGCCATTAAGTTAATTTTTTGACATAAAATCATGTCAACCAAAATATAATAATTACCTGCAATAGGTGTCCTCTTCTTAGCTCTGTACACATAAACACACTTTTTGCCGGTGTAGAAAACAGCATCATCACGACCACGTGTGCCCTCAATCTGAAAATGAACAAGGACTCATAAAAATAATTTCCTTTCTCGAGACACATAATTATGAGATTTTTGTTAATCAGTTCATAATTTGTCCACAAAGTAATTCAGGTTTCAAATGTCATAAGCATCATTTAGTGTCTGAGTTCAGTGTAAAAATATGATAGAAGAAATAATAATTCACGGTTTGACGAGTGGTAGAACTATAGTTCACCTAGAGGGATACAATGGACATCTACTATGAGGCAATTCTTGTTTTTTAGTTGCACGTATGGTTGTTGACTACAACTATAAGTCAAGCCAAGTGACCTTTTAACACTCAGGAGTGCAGTGCATCTACATATGGCTTGTGACAGGACCTCATTTATAGCTAATTGTGGAAGTTTCATGAGCAGAATTTACCTATACAACCTTCATACATAAAAAAGGAATGACCCATATACAACAGTTTCATGTTGAAGCTGTATGTATTAATAATCACAGAAGTTATGTTCTCATAGTAGAACCAACATATAATATGTTGGTTCTACTATACCTAATAAGCACCACACAGTATCATGGTCATTGTATCAGTTTAGTGAAACATACCACGTTTAATTTATTTGGGTATAAAATACAACATTAACAAATACAACAGAAAATTGTGTAAAGTTAATTCCAAATGATAATAAAAATGCTGAAAGTTATTAAAATATTTACAAATCAATGAAATAATAATGATTAAAATTATTTTGTTTGTACTTAATGACATGCATACAATTTTGGGTCCTTTGTATGCAACTCACTTCCAGACATGTGCTATAATGTCCCATCAAAACTATAAAATATAACGCTAACCAGCCAATAAAGTATAGACATATAAGCAATACTTATATAACCAAAAAATTGTATGTATTGTGTAGATATATTCAGCCTCATAATAATATGACTAACCTTCAAAAGAGCGGTATTTTCGTGTTGGTTGCGGAGACCACGCTTGTACCCTGTGAATACAGCCTTAGCATATAATCTGCCGTGACGGGGCTTGGATGACACCTTCCGGATAGCCTTAGGGGGCTCTGCGGGCGCTGCTGGAGCAGCCTTGGCAACCTTCTCCTTTGGCGCCTTTGTCTTAGGCGTTTTCGCCTTGGGCGCAGTCGTCGGCGCGTCAGCCATTCCTAAAAACACACCACAACTTTAGCACCATGAATTGTCAGAGGTTATGTTGACATCCAAAATTCCTAATCTCTTCCTATCTCTGTCAAAATTATGCATCTACCATGTTAACATGCAACGCTACATAAAACAAGGATTCCATTGCTCAGTTTTGAAAATATTTTCATTTTTAACTTTGCATTTTTAGCAAAATATACAAAATTTCAACACTAACCGGACACTATTTTATAGAAATGAAAGAAAGAACAACTGTGTTGCTACAACTTATAATCAAAACCTACTAAACTTTAACATTTTTGTCAAGGAATTAATTTTCATTTTAATAATTTATTAAATAAGGTACGTATTAAAAGTATGTATAATATTAAATTATATCATTGTTATTTGCAACAATTTTAATTCAAAATGTAAAACACCCATTCTTGTCGAAATTTTCTTAAGAATTTATTTTCAAGAAAACAATATAGGTTTCATACTCGTTAAATAAATTATTACTTATTCCTAATTTATGTTTCATCCTAAAACTTGTTAATAGTTCCCTAAAATAATTTTCTTTTTCAATAAATATTTTCTAAATTGGTAGAAATATTTGTAGTAGAAGAAGTCTGAAGATCGTAAATAATTCGATCAAAATTTCAAATATTAAGTGCACAATAAACTAAACACTTTAATTGTTGTAAGTTACAATAAATAGTTCATTAAAGGATATAATGGACTATATATATAAATATTTACCCAATTGTTAAATATTACTTTTGTTATACAATATAAGTCATAAAGAAATGAACAATAAATGACAGATAACTTTATTTATCTGTTATACATTTCATTAAAACTGATTTGGACCAATCAGAACAGACCACGAAAAGAGACGAAGGAAAAATGGATTGTGGCTGCGTCAAATAATTAGTTTATATTGAAAACGTATTGCTTTAATTTGCGATAAGGTCTACTGTAATATAATAATTATTAAATAATAATGGATAATTTAATGAACATAAATTGGAATAAGCTCACGCCATGCCTTGTTTTGTTAGTTCTAGAAATAGTGTTGGAATGTAAGTGTTTTTATTAGCAAGTTTTGGTGTTTTCTGAGTGGAAAACATGGTAAAAGAGGATGTTTTGACGTAGTTTCAGAGTGTGCAACGCCGGCGGAGGTGAATAAACACCTGGAGCTAGGGCGGGACTTCTTGGCGCGGGGACAGCTCTCCGATGCCTTGACGCACTATCATGCGGCTGTCGGTGAGTTGATCAGGATATTTCTGGAATTACCCCCTAAATCATGCATGACTCTATCCGTTCGGTTAATGTTTCAGTATTTGACAAAATATATTTTAAAAATATGCAGTTATCATTTCATGGCACAAGAATATGATATTCTATTTATAAGGCTAAAAGCATCTTTATATTATTGTGTACGATGATATGCCATTTAAAAAATCATTCTAACTAAAAATTCTCAATTATTTTATACTACTATAATTAACAGGTAATAAAAATGTCTGTTTATACCGAGTAATTCTTTGTTTTATTTATCAGTGTCAAACGTGATAAGAAATTTCATCATAGATAGTACAAGAAATCAGACATAATGATACATTGCTACAATTTTATTACTTATACTGAAAAAAAATGTTGAAATATTTTTTACTACAATATTTTACTTAACAGTAGCATTGAACATAGTTTTTCAGATCTTGACCTTCAATCAGATTAAAAAAAGAAAAGTTTTGTTCTTAGCCCATTTAATATTTAAGTATCATTGGACACCAGTTGGCAAGCCATTAAGATCATCGATTATGTCAGATGACAACTACTTACTGCTGTTTAATACATTATGTTATTTTCGTTGACTGTCCTTTACTGTTAGCAAAATGTGCTTAATCAAATTTCAATGTTTGTTGTTATTATATAAGCTTATTCATTCTATGTATTTTTTTTTATTTATTTCAAATATGAAGTTAATAAAAACTTTGATAAATATTGTTTACAGAATATTATTAAAGTGCAATTCAATGCACAAATTATATAGTACATCATTTTTTTAAATTTACTGTGTGTTCTATGTTACAATAATATATTTTCATTTGTTCTAGAGGGAGACCCTAACAACTACCTCACATATTTTAAGCGTGGTACTGTTTATTATGCTCTGGGAAAAGCAAAATTTGCTCTTCAAGATTTCAGTAAGGTAAATTAATGTTATTCTGTTCTGCAGTCTGTACTATTAATCCCTTTTTTGTTAGTACTCATAATCTTTACTTGGTTTTGAATGGTACAAAAAAACAATCAAAAATACACTGAAGGATGTCAAAGTAAAAAATGGCTGTAAATGTATATGTAGAATTCAAAAGCTGAGATTATAGCATGTTACGAACAAGAAATAGTTATGTAAATGTATATGATTACAATATCATTGTGACTGATGTGGTTTCAAAATAATGTTGCAAGTATGGTTTGGCACTAAACTATGTTTCACACTTATTAAAGTTGACCTTCGTAGTGAAAGTAGTTTAATGTACGTTAGAATAACTGTTATTTATTTTGAAATGCATATTGGATTACTGTATTTATTATGATGATCTTTTTACTACTCTGGAAATATCTTTGATTATTATATTGCATATTCATTATTTAATCTGGCTTAATTATAATTATATTGCATTATGGTGATTCAAACTTATCTAAAATCATATTAAATAAGGACGACTGCTGAAAATCTGGGGCGACAACTAGTATAAAATATTTCTGTTAACTTCTGGTTAAAGGTTTTTCTCACCGCTAGGTGCTGGAACTAAAGGCAGACTTTGCAGCGGCGCGGCAGCACAGAGCCAACGTCTACCTCAAACTAGCACAGTACAGGGATGCCAAAGAGGACTACAGAGTAGTTGTAAGTGTTACTCATGCTTTTATATACGAAAATATGTAGAACAATTAACCTCACACACACAATAAAGATGGGAGAACTATAGTTCGACCGGGTAGGTACCACAGCCGCCCGCATAATCCGCCGTAAAGCATTACTTGTGTTTTGATTGGAGAGGTGAGATTGTCAGCTACATTACCTGTGAAGTGACCATCTCAGTCCTCAGGAGTAGCGACGCATCTACGTTTGAGCTCAGAGAAGTTATCACTCATGTTTGGTGTTGTACACGTATGATTTGCATGCTTGTTTATAACTTTTCTCACATAAAAAAAATTACCCTCACATCATTTTTTTTAAGGTTTGTTATACTACATGCATAATATAAAAATATTATTCTGTAGTGAGGTTTTAAATATTTATGTATGCCGTGTCTGATATTGAAAATGCTATTTGCATAGGAGACCAGTTTGTCTTTCAATAATGGTATCACTATATAGTAATAGTAACATAATGGTCTGGTAATTACATGATATAATGTATTGGTTATCAACACAAGTGCAACAGTGTGCTTGATATCAAGTTACAAGTTAAAACCATTGATAATTGAAATAGTTATTTGATATCATAATATTACTTTTTATTTTTTCAATGTAGTATTGTAACGTTTTAGACCAGTAAATGTTTTTCGAGTTTTCAAGAAGTTATGAAGTAGCAAATGAAATATTAGTATTAATTTCTTTTGCTTTTGTTTCAAAATATATTGCTATATTTTTGTAAATTATTTCTTTGATCTGTTAGTTTAATTTAAATTAAATATAATTTCCACTACAATTCTTTAGGTTTTGATCTCATATTGTATGTGAATTTATCACTATATTACTACATAAATAAAAAATTCTATCCTTTGGTTGATGGATAAATGATTGAGGTAATGTATATCTGTTACAGTTCTTGGAACTTGTGCCCTTTATGTGGTTCCAGATTTAGATGAACATTTTGGTTTAAGAAAGATGTATCTCTCAAAAATGGTAAACATGCGAGTTAGTGTACATTAGGTGTCGGTGGAGGTTCAGTAAAGGCCCGACCGCTTGCAGGCGCTGAACGACCCGTACAACGAGGAGGCGGTGGCGCAGTACCAGCGCATGGACTCGCTGGCGGACGAGCTGCGGCTGGTGGAGATGTACTTCCGCGGCGGCGACTTCCGCGCGGCGCTGGAGCTGGCCTCGCAGCTGCTGGAGGCCTCGCCCTGGTCGGCGCAGCTGCGCCAGCTGCGCGCCGAGTGCTACATCGCGCTGGTACGTGCCGCCGCTTTGACACTAGAGGAGCACAGCTAGTTCTGAACATGTGCGTCTCTTTTTTTAATTTGACAAAACAATCATAGAAAATTGGTATGAATTTTGGCTTCCCACTCCTTTGATTCAGAATATTGTCGACGTTGCTAATCACCTCCGCAGCATAATAGGAACGATACAAGTCCGGTGTTTATTTAAGGTAAACTCGCTATGTCATTTATTTGGCAAGAAAACTTTTAAACCTTGTGAGGAGTGAATGCTAAATAACAAATAAGTCTAGTTCCAAACTGATACATTTATTTTTGCGATGTTATATTTCAGAATATAAAACAGAACGTACATTTATTTTACAGAACGATCTATTGTCGGCAGTGTCGGACATCAGGTCCGTGAACCGGCTGCAGCAGGACTCCACGGACGGCTACTTCCGCCTCGCCACGCTGCTGTACCAGCTCGGCAGGGTCAGCGACTCCCTTAAGGTAATTCATTTTAATTTGTACCCAAATTCTCTAGGAGAAATGTAATGCTTTTCGAGGGCACCTTCGGCACGTGCTAAAGACAAAATGTGAATGCAAAGCGCAAACGAACGCCATCCAGACGGTTGTTGTCGGCGGTGTCTGCTCAACACCATACAATTGATGAGAATTGAAGTTACCTTTATTTGATGCAATCCTGGCAATTGTAGCCTATTACCCAGTTACGACATTTTGTTATGCCTTCTCGTTGGTATCTATTTTATATTTCTTTTTATTAATTTCTTAAATCGGTAAGCTCAAGATGAAAAAAAAAGACATGTGAGTACATAAAAAAGTACATAAAAATAATTACGATAATCGATAGCGTTTAGAAGTCGGCCAATAAATAAGTGGATTTTGAAACATTACCAGGAAATCCGCGAGTGTCTCAAACTGGACCCGGAGCACAAGAAGTGCTTCCCGTTCTACAAGAAGGTGAAGAAGGTGGACAAGCTGCTGCTGGACTGCGAGGAGCACAGCGCCGCGGGCCGCTTCGCCGCCTGCGCCGCCGGCGCCGCCCGCCTGCTGGCGCTGGAGGACGACGTCACGCTCGTCGTGTTCGAGGCCCGGAGGTGGCTCTGCAGCTGCAACACCAAGGTGCGCCACTCGTGCGCCACTCGTGCGCCTCTTGTGCACCGGGAGTACTCGTAGCTGCAACACATAAGTAAACATATAGGCCCGATGCGATCGTGCGCTCACTGGAATATGTGGTTATTTAATTACATACTCAAATTGGATCGAAATTTATTCTGGCATTATACATGAATGTATTTTTGAATGTCAAGGAGGAATATTTAAAAAAAAAGCCTCTCCAATATCTGCCTCTCAAATCTCTACAATATATATAACGGTGGGACGTCGGTGCCGCAGGAGGAGGAGTACACGGAGGCGCTGGCGCAGTGCGCGGCGGCGCTGGCGCTGCGCCGCGACGCGCGCGTGCTGTGCGACCGCGCCGACGCGCTGCTCGCGCTCGACATGCTGGACGACGGTGCGCCGCACGCACGCACACACACACACACACACGCACGCACACGCACACACGCACACACACACACTGACAACCGTACGCTACTCGACAAGAGATGGCGCTACACGACCTTGAATCACGCCATCGAAGTTTTCTAAGTATCATGCGTATATACAAAATTCCGAAATGGGACGATTGGAGCACGGCCGCTCCGCAGGCGACAAGGACGCGCCTGGAAGGAGATGTCCCTGTGCAAAACATATAATAAATTATACTTTGTTTAAATTATTCATCATCATACACTAGGAAATATGTCACGTAATATACAATCGTAAATATTGAGTAACGAATGATGTGTTCGAATATTACACTCAGATATCATATTAGTCGCCGAGTAATAAGAGCGGGAATGTGTGCGCAGCCATCCAGTCGTTCAAGGAGGCGCTGGAGCTGGAGGAGGGCCTGCAGCGCGCCAAGGACGGGCTGGCGCGCGCGCACCAGCTGCAGAAGCAGGCGGAGCGCCGCGACTACTACAAGATCCTGGGCGTCAAGAGGTGCGGCACGAACCTTATCTGTGCCAATATACTTGATGAGAATGGTCGACTGCAGTCAAACTCCTCAAGCGCGAGAAAATATCTATGGCCAACAATAAAACGTAAAATTTAATGCACTTAACGTGAGTTTCTGCAGATCAAGATCATTCACATCCAATCTCAAATAAGTCTCAAATAACATTTTGATCTGGGCTCGTACATACATGGGACGATTATTGTCTGTATTAATTAATATAACATCGTCTCTTCTAAAAGTAATCGGTAGCTAGGAGCAATATATGTGAGGTGATAAATTACATGGGTAGAAGTAGTATAATTGGACCGGGGAGGTACCATCGCCGCCCTCATAATCTGCCGTAAAGCATTATCTGTTTCGGTTGGAGAAATACGGTTACTCTTTGAAGCGAGGCGACCATCTCAGTCCTGAGGTGGAGCAACGCGTCTACGTTCGAGCTCGGATAGGATTTCGTTGGTGTTTGTGGTCGTACGTGTATTGATTTTATACTTTACAATGAAATAAAATATTGGAATTTGAACGAAGGTCGGCCAGCAAGCAGGAGATCGTGAAGGCGTACCGCAAGGCGGCGCAGAAGTGGCACCCCGACAACTTCCACGGCGACGAGAAGAAGATCGCCGAGAAGAAGTTCATCGACATCGCCGCCGCCAAGGAGGTGCGAGTGTTGCGACCCTTACTTGTCTATATCGATAATAAATATATACGAGGTGTGTTCGAAAAGTATCGCGAATTTCGAATTTTCACGGGCTACCTATATTCTAATTTCGATTTTTTTGTGGCGTTATGTTGGTACTCATGTCTCTCACTTATGCCGACAAGTTCGGCCATTTTGATTGTTCACTTAATTGTTGACAGCCGCTTTGCTTCTACGTGTTTTGGTTCACCTTCGATTTTTACCTATTCAAAAAAATGGATCAAAGATCCTGTATCCAATTTTGTGTGAAAACGAAATTAAGTGCGCGGATGCATTCCGAATATTGACTGTGGCATACGAAGAAGCCACCTTGGGCCGAAGCGACGTGTGTCGGTGGTACAAAATGTTCTCAGAAGGCCGAGATGTGAACGACGAAGAGCGCGCCGGACGCCCGCGCACTTCAACAACAGACGAAAAAATTGATGAAGTGAAGAAAATGGTAATGGCCAATCGTCGAATCACCATTAGAGAAGTTGCTGAGGACCTAGACCTATCGATTGGCTCGTGCCATTCAATTTTTATCAATGATTTGGGCATGAGACGGGTCGCCGCGAAATTCGTACCAAAATTGCTCAATTTCGACCAAAAACAGCATCGCATGAACATTGCTAATGAGATGTTGGACTGTGTCCACGATGACCCAAATTTGCTCCAGAGGGTCTTAACTGGTGACGAATCGTGGGTTTATGGTTATGACGTGGAAACCAAAGCTCAATCATCTCAATGGAAGCTGCCGCACGAACCAAGACCAAAAAAAGCGCGCCATGTTCGGTCGAATGTGAAAGCTTTGCTTACAGTTTTCTTTGATTGCAGGGGCGTGGTGCATCATGAGTTCTTGCCACAGGGTAAAACGGTCAATAAGGAATATTACCTGCAAGTTATGCGCAATTTGCGCGAAGCAATCCGCCAGAAACGCCCGGATTTGTGGAAGAACAAAAATTGGCTTTTGCACCACGATAACGCCCCTGCTCACACATCGTTGCTTGTGCGCGATTTTTTGGCCAAAAACAATACACTAATGATGCCGCAGCCAGCGTATTCCCTAGATCTGGCCCCCTGCGACTTTTTCTTGTTCCCGAAACTGAAGAGGCCCATGAAAGGACGACGCTATGCTACGATTGACGAGATAAAGATGGCATCGAAGGAGGAGCTGAACAAGATAAAAAAAAAGATTTTTTCAAGTGCTTGGAAGATTGGAAAAAACGTTGGTACGAGTGTATAATATCTCATGGGGATTACTTCGAAGGGGACAAAATAGATATTGATGAACAAATAAATAATTTTTGAAAAAACACAAAATTCGCGATACTTTTTGAACACACCTCGTATTTACCTCTCTTATATATTGGAGACTGCATTTTCACTGCACTGAATTGTAGAATTACGGCTTTAAAAATATTATTTATCAGATATTAATATGAAAGTGTGATGAGGGAGATTGGCGTTTCATGTCGGTCCTTCACGGCAGCTCATTTGGCCGAGTTCATAGTTCATAGTTCGTACGTGTAATGAACACGATGTCCAGTACACTTTATTGCTTATTTGAGTATACAATGGTTCCAAGCGGTGCGACTGTGCGTGCGGCAGGTGCTGACGGACGCGGACAAGCGCGCGCAGTTCGACGCGGGCTCGGACCCGCTGGACCCCGAGGCGGGGCGCTCCGCCCCCTTCCACGGCAGCCCCTTCCACCACTTCCAGCACGGCAGCCCCTTCCAGTTCAAGTTCCACTTCAACTGACCGCACTCTGCTGCGTGCCACCGTACGTTCGCCCATTTCATGATAAAACTGATGCATGTGCCGGTTGGCGCCACGCGTTGGCGGCCCGCACGCTTATGGTCCTTTCTATTTTTTTTAATTACGTAAATCAAAAAATATGGCCAGTTCACTACGAGATGGAAAAGGTGGTAGAGCCGTTAGAGCTCGCCCGGGGCGGCACCACCGCCACCCTCGTAACGCGCCGTAAAGCAACGTGCTCTTCATGTGTTGTGTTTCGGTTGGGGAGGTGTGTTGCCGGATACACATTAATAGAGGCGACCATCTTGGTCTTTAAGAGTAGGAACGCATCCGCGTCCATTCTTAAATAGAACTTCGATTCTGTTTGAGATAGGACGTGGTTGTCCATGGGCTGCAGTAACCACTTAACACCAGGTGGCGTGCATGACCGTTTCTTACTCTTTCGCTATAAAAAAATAAAAAAGATGTACATATATATAATTTATGTGTTCAAAAATTCGCATCGTACTGCATGTAACACTTTCGTCCTTTTTGATACTCATGGCTTTAGTGAAATAGAATTGATATAATAGAATTAATATAATCTCGTCAACCGCTTCAAGTCTTTGTTAGTAAATGGGTGAATGTATGTATTTGTTACACGCATTATTTTAAGTTAAAGAAACAATGAAATTTTGTAAAAATGTAAATATGTAACACGAGTATTCCTTAACGTATTACTTGAAGCAAGTTTTCATTACAATCAAAAAATGTGTTTCATGTCCTCTCGCCATCTGTTCCCGGGGCTCGCGCGGGGCCAATGGGACCTCGCAATATTTGGAGTTAATGTCGGCAGGTAATGTTAAACATGCAACGATGTCCACAGTGTAGCCTCATCTTTGAAGTGTATCCTCCGTCCGCGGGCTCGGGCCCTCGGTGGTTGCCGATGTCAATGCATGTATATTGAGCTCCGCAGCTCCATGTTCTCTTCTATATGTCATACGTTAAACAAACGTATTGAGCTTTGACACTGAACTGACAAATGTAATAAAGAAAAGAAAAAAGAAGCGACACGACCATGTTTATGCCTACATTTTTATGAAATTTCCTTGTTATTTTACTATCTCTGCTAAACGGTGATTATTTAATCAGTACGTCAGCCATTTGTGTTCTAGAAATATGTGTGTGCGCAAGTCGCCGCCACGCTATAAAATAATATGCCACGTCCTATATCTTTTGTATTATATTATGTACGGGACCGGCATTCGGTCTTAATTTATGAATACAATATTTTTTCGACAAACCGTTTTCGATCTGAGGCCCGCGGACGACGGTCCCGCGCTGAGCTAGTCTTACGTGAGCGGGGCCCGCACTGTGGTGGTCACTGTGCTGGTCACATTGTCGATCAGTCAGCGGCCGCCGCCCCACTCTATATGGAAGTCTCTCCTGAAGCTACTCTAGGATGCTGAGTCGTCTCTTATGCAAATGATGAGATGAGATGGCCACATTATTTTATAGTTCTATCAATGTTACGTCCCCGTTCAAATCATATGTTCTATTATTTGCAAAAGAGATCATTAGGTTTGCTTCGTAGTAAAATTATAATTGTTTGTAAATATACAATAATGCTGAACGCTGAAGAATTCGGCTGAGCACATGCTTGTTTCTCATGTTATGTCATAGTATAGCCTGAAAGCTAAGATCGGATTAAAGTAATGCATGACCGCAGAGTAACAAGCGCCGAGTGCCCGCTGAGCTACACGTACGGCGGTACACAATACTGACCCTCCGGAAAGTTAATAGCGAGTCTATTATTACTAGTAATATTTTTGTTCTGTATAAGATTATGAGTGTGATTTCTAACCCGGACTAAAAATGCAGCCAAAATTGTTTAAGTTACGACATTTGTGGCCCCATAGTTTAACTCTCATAATGATTTACGTGCAGTTAAACGATTACGATGGAAAATTTTGACCAACTCCACTTAGATGGAGTATCTTATTATTATTTTATTATATACTCTCAGGTAGGCATTGAAGCAAATAAACAAGGGTAGCAGTGGCCAGCGCCAGCGGAGTGGTCCGCAGGCGGCGGCGCGGCCGCGCTCGCGCCGCGTACAATATCCCTTATAAATAACACGGGGCGTTGTAATTATTGCTATAAGTACAAATTTGAAGCATTTTATTTGATGAGCGTGCCGCGCGCCCGCGACTCGGGCGTGGCACAAGTATTCGATATTAGTATATCATGGTACATAACATTGTTATACACAACGATAGCCATATTCCAATATATTGTTTACTAAATAGTAGCAAATTTGGCTGCAAAATGTCTGAAATTTATATGAACTAATTTTATTAATTTTCTTTTAAGTAGTTTTATTGAACAATTGGTGCCACTATGATATATTAAAAAAAATTAAAATATACCCTAAGATCACGTATGTTTGGATAAAAACCTTATTTTGGATTTAGATAGAATTTAATTTCTATGGTTTAGGGCTTATGTTGATTTGAGTTTTTTATTTTTCATACACAGGTTTGCTAAGATGCTGCAAGATACCGTTCATGTCAACAATTGGATTCCTCATTTTGTATGCTATTTAATATTTATTTATTTTCATCTTTATGCCAAATAGATTGTTACATTATATATTACGTCATTTCATTACATAGAGCATGATAATAAACCTCACAACTATATTTATTACTTCAGATAAAGCAGATTTTAAACAATGTTGCCAGATACATATAATTATCACAAATAAGTAGCGTTAAGAGTTTTCTTGAGAGCAATAATAATATAACAAATTGACTATGACGTGTAATTAATAGTTACTTATATATACAATGAAGCCCCCCGGCGCGGGCCGGGGACCCGATAGGATTTACAGTCGTGTCCTATGTTACTCATTATTTATCATGTATATTTTTTGTAACAGATTTTTATCGTTTATTTTCCTATATTTTTTTGTTATTTTATTTCCTTATATGAACTGAAAATTCGATTAAAATAGTGTAATGACAATAATTGACTGTAAAACACATTGTAACAACAGAACTTCTTAGGTATTGTACATCAATTCTCCATTTTTCCGAAAACGGTGTTATCAGGGACCTTACCACCATCATTTAAAACGATTGTGACCTGAGATGTGTTATTGGTTTTTTGCATATTTGTTTTAAAGAAATGAATGTTCCACGATTAAAATTAAAGTTACGTTACAAGTTCAAAATAAGGTTGTTTTAAAAGATGGTCGTAGGATCTTTAGAGATAATTGTTTATTGTAAAGTTGTTCAAGTGTGACGATTTGTTCCTTGAAGTGTGTATGTAGCGATCCCGTCCCCCCGGCCAACCAGCCTCGGAATAGAAAACAGGGTTTTTAAATTCTTAAGACATCCTTATAGAGGTGGTGATATTGCCTCCTATATCTCAGAGGGTGCCGGCGGAGGGACGGGGGGAGCGCGGCGCGGTACTCCCCCGCAGCGTTGCGGCGGCGAGGTAGGGCTCAATGATAGAAAGAAATTAGTTGTTTTTTTCTCTCATTGCAGTGCACCTCAACAAATATTTATTTTAAGTAAATTATTTTGTTGTGATTCTTACCTTTGTAAATAATTAGAATATAAGAGATTACGAGAATTGTCTTGTTTTATTTTTACTCCCTCGATCCTGAATAATTTACTGACATTGATTGAAAAGTAAAAGCTTAAGTGAAGCGTTAAAAAATAGTGTAAATATAAATAAGGTCATGAAACAGTCTGTGATTTAATAAACATCATTGTTTATTAAATCAACAAGTAAATAAACATTTTATTTTTTATTCATTTATTTATTTACAAATAAATACAGTTACTATTAATAAAACAAAAATAATAATAGTAATAAAATAGTAAAGTTAGTAATTATTTTAATTCTCATGTCAGTCTTTATTCTTTGAATATCAAGTACTTATGGGAATAGGTACTTATTATTTGAAAATAATAAGAATCTATTACACACTTAGGATTGATGAATTTATCGTAATATATTACTCGCGATGTAGGTACTTGGTACAAAGAAATGTTTTCGAATCGCAGCAAAAGTGTAAAAGAGAACTGAAATAAAAGGGAGTTGTACGATAGTGAATTAGACTGTGCGCGTGTAAAAGTAACATTTGTAATAACATTTGTAACGCGTGTAAAAAACAAAGATTTACGATCAGCTTACACTTAGACGATGTAATGATGGAAATATAACAACTATATGGTTGATTATATCCAATCCTAAAAAAAATCACTCAAGTTACGAAGTGTAATTATAAGTGTAGCCAGAGCCGGATTAACAGGCAATTCAATTTTCGGGCCCCTTTTCTTTACCTACTCTGACAGACTAAATCATGTGATGTATTTTTTTCCTTCTACCCACATTCCTGAATACAATTCCCGATACAGGCATGGATGACGCCCTAAGGGCGGGTTCAGACATATGCATGCTCTCTGCGTGCTCAACGCGGGTTGGCTGCGTGTTAGTACAGAGTCACCCGCGCAGCTCATGCGTAGTTTGATTCCACCCTAAGTCTAGGTGTTTTCCATGTATACATGAAAAATTAAACGTAACTCAGTTATTTTTAATTT
>DWON01003369.1:0-18192 GCA_018251015.1 Phocides pigmalion okeechobee
GAGATAACATTTTTTTCACAATTTTTCAGTACATCCTATGCAATGACAACATTTGTTTTTTTTATATGGGAAAGCAAGCATTAGTTTGTTGTTTCTTTCGTTTTTTTCTGTATATAAAGTATTTTGATTAACAACAAAGATAGTTATCACAGCTATCTTACTAACGTATCTACAAATAAATAAATTAAAGAGGCATTTAAATTAACTTTTACTGTACTTTATTTAAAGGCTTAAAATTCCTATTAACCTGTGTAAATGTTACCTAATTATATAATTATCATAGAATTTTTATGGTCACCGTAGACTTAAGAGGAAAATGATAAATCTCAATGGTACGAATTAAGGATTATATCTTTTCTACACAAAAGAATATAAAATAAGTAACAGCTTTAAGTCACGAGTTTATGATTGCAACTAAATTTTATAGGTAGCTACAAGGTTTTAGCAACGGTAGGTTCACTAGGACTAACGTTTAATAAATTAACTAGGTACTTGTTAAAAACCAAAATTTCTCTTCACCTCTGTCTCAATTTTTAATACTTGTACCTGCCTTATTTTTTATACAATTAACAATTGGATTATCATCGTGTATTTCAAATTCAACATATTAAAAAAATATATTTCAAATAGATATATATTCAGTAAAATACTAATAAAATTATTACACCTCATCCTTCCTTAGTGTCATTGCTTGCTTGCCAAGGTCCACAACCTGAGTATTTGCAATATCGGGGCCATTAAACTGGTTAAACGCTTGCACTTTCACTAAATAATGCAATACTCACCATTGCTATCTTTGTGGTCCTGCATTTCCATTGTAAGGAATTTGACTTGATGTGAAAACACGGGTACACTAACACTCGCGCCTATTTTACATCAAAACGTGCAGGAATAGCGGGCCCTCTGACACTGGCTACCGACGCGAGACTGGCTGGCGATTCACAATGTTTGTTATTGTATTATGTGCTGCTGCGCCCGCGCCTACACGCCTCCACGCCTCTCTCTGAACACTGTCGTTTAAGTAGCAACAGTCAGTCATTCACGGGACGTGATGAAGTGACACGAAAACGACAGAGGCGATAGTACTACTCTACAGTGACGAGATAAAACGGACACTAACAAAACACTCGTGAAATTACTATCTCGATCCCAAACTTATCTACTCTTACAGCTAGCTTCTGCACCTTTTCTAGTACAAGCTTTTAGTCGCCACTTCGTACTCGCAATCTATGATATACATTATAGTATACCTTTAGAAGTGTAAATTCCAAAACCAGTAATTAATTTTCCCAAATAAAAAAAAAACGGAATTCCATACAAATTATTCATTACCCACATAAACGATGAATTTCCAAAAAATAATTTGTGTGTCGATAAAAATGTTTGTCGGTCATTGGCACTGTGCCTATTTATCGCGTGTTCATGCAAAAGGTCTTCTGATTTGATAGCTACGTAAGTATAATTAATAGGTAGGTAACCCATTTTTGCCTTGGTTTTAACACTTAGCACTATGAGCTAGATATTAGTAATATATAGTAACCTTGTGTTTAGTGAAGTATGTAAGAAGGATTTTTTCTTTCACATATTGAATAATTTCCCTACCCATTTAATTCGATTTGTCAGCATCGCGTCACCTGATTCCATAATACTTTTTATTCTCTTTATAATATGTTTTTAAATGACAAATGACCACTATGTATATCAAACTGTAATGGAGAGTAGTAGTAAAAATTAAGTAGTTAAAATAATAGGTATGTATGTAAATCTTATCCATAATATATATTTTTTTAATGTTAGAAGAGTAGCAAACGAGCATGCAAATCACCTAATGTTAAGTAATCGCAGCCCATAGATATCCACGTACAATCACAAACACTACTGAAATCGTATCTGAGCTCGAACGTGGATACGTTGCTACTTCTGAGAACTAAGACGGTCGCCTTGTTTCAAAGTGTAGCCGGCAATTGCACCTCTCGAACCGAAACACAAGTAATGCTTTACGACGGAATATGCGGCCGGCGGTAGTACCTCCCCGGGCATACTATAGTTCTCCCGCCTTTTAATCTCCACATTTACCCACTCAAATACTTCGTAAGTATGAAATAATCGTGCTACGTAACTTAGTCTATATAAGTATAGATATTGCCATTACGTATTTTATCTCTTCGGTCAGTTAATAAGTTGATCATTAGTAACTACATAATTATATCGATTGTTTAATACCTATAACGTGTTTTTAATTTATTAAGACATAATTTCGTTGACACTAAATAGGTAAATATTAGAATATATAACATGTTTGCTTACGTCCAATTTGTTTAATATGACAATGTACGCATTGTGTAAACATTTTCCTGTCATACTTAATTACACATGTTTGTATAGTTATGTTTTATTAAAGTGCTCGTAAACTTATTAAGTTGTTTGTTATGGAACATCGATTCCGACAATACTTTGCTTCAATATAATTTATTTTAAACACAATAGATCCCTATCTGATTCCGCTATGGAAAACGTTGTCCGTTTGTTTGTATAAAGAGCCTGTAAGTTTTGATGTCTGTTATATTTTGTCATGTTATATTGTTTTTGAACTGAACAATGACAAAAACTAAGTGCAGGTAAGTAAACAGACTTTAAAAACATTTTTTTAATTATTTATTGCTAAATTTAGCATATACACTGCTATATAGCACTTTATAGTGGTTGTATAAATTTATATTTCGTGAGAAATGTCGCAGGTTAATACTAGTGTAACAATGTATGTGTGTAACAATGTAGGTGTTCAGGGAAGTCGCATCAGGTGTCAGTGATCAAGTTCAGGGAGGACTCGTGACCTATTTAGAAACGATTATAGATATTAAAATCGAGTCATCACAAAATACTAAGTGAAATTTTAAGCTGATTTCAATACCTTAATATTAAGAGTAAAAAGTAACAGTAAATAAAAAAATATATAATTTTATTTCGTTTTTAATACTTCATATCTTACCAGATACAACGTATTTTACCTAATAGGTTTTATAATTTCCTCTACCAGCATTTTTTTGTATTCAATAGGTACTTGACTTTATTTATGTATAAACCTATCTATAATAGTCATATTTTTTTTGCTATTGTATCATCACTTAATTTATTTGTGTTATCTTGTTATTATTAAGAGGTTATCTTAGTTTTGGGAACATCATATAAAATGTTATTATTTAGATCAAGAGAGTCAAAACCACGGCCTGCAAGCTCATTCAAATGTTAGCGACAAGTATTAAATTGTGCGGCCCGCTAAACCCACGAGCCATATGAAAGGTAAACTGATAATGTTTTCTTTTTATTATGAAAGAGTAAGAAACTTGCATGCAGGCCACCTGATATTAAGTGGTCACTGCAGCTAATAGATAACCACGTCCAATCTCAAATAGAACAGAAGTTCTATATAAGGATGGACGCAGATGCGTTCCCACTCTGGAGGACTAAGATGGTCGCTTAAAATAATGTGTATCCGGCAACCACACGTCCCCAACCGAAACATAATACATGACGAACATGTTGCTTTACAGCGGGTTATGAGGGTAGCGATGGTTCCGCCCCCGGCGAGCTGCTCTGCCACCTTTTAAACTTTTTTGTTGTTTTTCGTGAAACCTACAATTGGACTTAAGTTAATTATGTATGTAGGTCGTTACTTTCGTATGTCCTAAATAGCAAAATATACATAATATTGTTTTGTATTGGCTCCAGATTGTCTATACTAATCGTTAGACAATTCATATTAATCGTGACCACTGGGCTGAAGAATAGAAGTTAAAAAAACAATAATTCTACAATCTGTATTAAAGTTTGTCAACATCGTAGTGTACATAATACCTTAATACATTTTAACTTTTAATGTGAACTTACAAAATTAACCATAGTAACAAAAGACTATTGACGAATCCCGCTATGAAGTCCCTGGTTTGAACCTTGTAACGTACTTCCTTCCATTCTCAATTGGACAGCTATAAGAAACTATGACCTATATTCTTCAATCATATTTCTTCTATGAAGCGATCAGAGTCCACCAGTAAAACAGGAAATGCTATTAGCATTACTTAAACTTCCCTATTTATTAATTTATTTTCGAATTTCATATGTAATATTATAGATAAAGAAAACATGACGAAAGAATTTAAAAAACGCACAAGTATATCAAGTAGGAAGTGTATCTGGAACAAAACTGGTTACTCGAATCATAAACCGGAAACAGTTTGTTAAAACTACACCAACTCGTTAAATTGTTTGAACGCCTAATAATATGATGAGAGCACTTTTGCTAACAAGATTCGTATTATTTATTTCATCCCGGATAAATAAATAACTTTAAATATTTAGGGGGCTTCAGTTAACCCCCTAAAGCTACAATTAATAACTATTTTTAAGTTTTAAATACAGAGCGTGGAGGCAGTTTCTCCGTGTGCCCGTTAATATAAGTGGTTCACTTAAAGTGGACTCAGTGGAGGAACTGTGTGAGAATTTTGTGAGACATGTAGGCAGGCATTTCGGGAATGTAGGTTTTTGGAGGATGTTTTCCTTCACTTTTAAAACAATTTCAAAACCTTCACTTTTAAAATAATGTTTAAAACGCATATATAACTCCGAAAAATTAGAGAATTTCTCGTGTGAGATATCATAATTAATCGTCTATCACTGCCTATTTATCGCTTATTTCTGAAAATCATCATTTCATTTCATACTATAGTTTCCGCTCTCAGCTCTGCTGACGTGCTCACGTCTTTTACTCTTATTGCAAATAAACCCTACATGATATTTAAAATAAACTGACATGTTTCATAGGCACACACCTGTAAATAGCAATTTATTTATTGTTGCAACAGGTTATAGTTATATGATATTAATGCATAATTGAATAAAAAACTAAATTCCAATATTCGAATTTTATTAAATTATACACATTTGCTTCCAATTTTTTGCCTATGTACATAAAATTATTAAAAATTCTACCATAATAAAATAATAAATTTTGCAATGTGAAGTTTATTCATTGTTATCTATAATATTATTATATACATGATCGCACGAAAATATATATACTCTATGGAAAACAACTTTTAGGGATACATAATGCATTATTGCTACATTACATAATATTTTATACCTATGCTGCTTTACAATCACACTTCAGAATAACAATGTACTTATAGAACTGAATATGACATAAAATATAGTCTGGCAAAACACAAAGTCGTCATTTCTTATAAAAAAAAATCAACACAATAGTCAAACTTAGCCAGGGGAAATAATAAGAAGCGAAATATAATGTAAACAAACTACAAATAAATATTTACACCAACAACTCATACTGTTGTAAACTTCTACACATAGTAGCATGTCATGAATAAACTTAAAATAATACCTTAGTATTAACTCAACATAATTTTAATATTATTAATCATTTATCACCGTAACATATTTATAACATTAAAATATCACATCATGAAATGTTTAAACATTACAATAACCGTTGAAAATGGCAAATTACAATTATTTCTAAGAAAATCATTCAATTATTCAAACCGTCAGTTATACACACAAAGGACATCAGAGGAACATTATTAATAATACAATCATGTTGACTGCTATCATAAAGATCTATTTAATTCATCTCCATCAAGAGTAACCTCGCTTCCATTAGAAACCACAACATGTGCATTTAGTTGTCAAATTTGTTGAGTTACGACAATACACACGTATCAATATTGTTGTGATGATATTTTAAGGAAATTTAATTAACAATTTAATTCACAGATTTTGAACATTATTTATTTTTTATTTACAATAAGTCCACATGCCCTTTACACATAATATTTGTATCTTTAATTATATACGTAACCAAATTGGTGGGTAGCTCTCGAGATTAACCTGTGCAGACAGAAACACAAAAATCATAAAGCAGTTTTTAAAATGTTGGTATAATAGAAATAATATTTAGAAATAATATTTAGAAATATTATGATGGTGTTGTTTAGTTGAAACTAAATGCTCATAGTGTAATTTCTAGTTCTCTAAAGTTTCAATGCTAGGGAGGTAGACATTAGGTTTTGTGTTACATACGATTATAGTTCAGATTTGCTGTATTTTACTTAACAACAAGGCTTTGTAACAGTCATTCAATTTCAATCTTGAAATAAATATCTTGCTAACAATATTACTTTCTGATTTTTGAGAAACTCAAATCATTTTTAAATACTAAAATATTCACAAGCATTTATTATCTATATAATGTGAATGAAAGTGTTAAGTACTCCTAAATATTTAAAGGCACTAAGACCCTAGTCTACTATAGAATTTCTGTACATGGGATTAGATGTTTCTTTACACATGCGTCAACACAGTTTCCACCGAAGAATTTCTTCTGATGATGAAATCTACTTTGATAAAGCAAACTTGTGTAAATAGATGTGTAGAAACTGTATGGACGATTAATATATTACTATAACCATAATAAACCATTTTCTTCTACGCAATAGTTTGAAGTACGACTAGCCAATATTTATTTATATACAATTCAAGTAACTAAAATTTTTAAGCCGAGAGATATTTGTTTTTATTATTAAATTTCATAGGATTCAACATGAGTACTAACTACATTAAATGCAACTTCACTCATTCGAAATATATATACATGACTCAAATGTTTACAAGAAATTAAATTAAATTATAAATTTAAATATTGTAGAAAGACAAGAATTAATAATTAATTATTAATCTTTTAATATAACCTTGTAAAATACAAAGTTCATGTCCAATGTTTACTATGTACAGGGTCCCGCACATTAAAATTATATGATAAAGAAGTGCACATATGGATATAAATTATAAAATCTTAATTTAGAAAATAAAGAACATGTTACATATTAATCTAAAGGGAGACTAATATGAAACAAATACAATTAGAAAAGTATGTAATAATGTTAAATATGTACAGAACCCTTAAAATATGTAACAGTTAAAATAATAAAAAAATAACTGTTGTGCCTGATAGTTTAAAAGTTAATTACATTTTCAAAATAACAAGTCCTCGAGATTCAAGCATTTGCCTTCAATCACAATTACTACTTATAACCTCAAATCAATGCTACATGTGTATTTTCGAAATGCATTAGAATACTTAAAATCGTATGCAACATACTACAAAAAACGAAACTTAGTTTCAAGACTCCAAGAGTGAACTATAATATTATTATATAATGTTTATGTGCTATAATGTCGACGATTTTTTAATTTTGTTACCAAGTTACAAATTTTCAATGCCGGTCCGAGCTTTAGGCCCATGTACTTCATCATCATATCAGAGTTCAGTAACAGCAATGCTTTACCATCTATTTCCTGAAACAAAAACATTTTTTCATGTTACACAAAGAGAATTCAAAATTCTGTTGGAGGTTTATGGAGATTGCAATGATATTCCTAAGAACTTGGTAGCATCGCTTGTAAGGGTAGCTTGCAATGACACCGTTAAAGGAAACACAAAAATTGCTTTAAAGCAGATTATAGTTTTAGAAAATCTATATTGAATATTAACTAAACTGCAAACTAAACTATGTACTAATTTATATAGACATTCACATTCTTCCCACCAGAAGACATATTTTGGACATTGAAATTTAGCCAATTGTGAAAGCTATTTGTAATATTTCATATGAGTAGATTTGTACGAACATGCTTCCGGAAGAGATCAGCGTGCGCAGCGAGTGCTTGGTCGGCGGCAGCGATGAAGCCGATGACGTCCTCCACCGACCAGTCGGCGGGCGGCACGCAGGAGGATGGCGGCGGCGGCGCGCCCGTCGTGGACGATGCGGGCTCGGCGCGCTCGGGCGACACGCGGGCCAGCTTGCCACCCGCTCCCGACCCCGCGCCCACCGCTGCACACTCCCCCGCGCCACCCGCTCCGCCCACAGCGCACTCCACCGCCCCCGTACCGTTCATCCCACTGTCGCTACCAGCCTCCTGCAATTTTTTATCAAGTAACTTTAGCATTATGAAAATAGGACTTAATAAGAAAAATTTAATAGATGGTAGAACTGTAGTTCAACCGGGGATGTACCACCGCCGCCCTTATAATCGGTGAGAGGTGTGCGGTTCCCGGCTACAATTTAAAGCGAGGCAACAGTCCTAGTCCTCAGGAGTAGCAAAATATCTATGTTTGACCTTAGATAGGATTTCAGTTGTGTTTTTGATTGTATGTGGATGTCTATGGACTGCGACTACTTAACATCAAGTGGCTTGCATGGTTGTTAGCTTAAAAATTGTCACATAAAAATGGAAACCTTTAAATCCAAAGGCTTATATGAATTTCAATTCCCACATTAAAAATTAATTGATTTCAGCAATTGATTACTTTATTGCAATAATTGACTATTAAACTTACACTCTTTGGCCTCTTAACAGGTGCCACTGAAGTAACAGAGTTAGAAGTGGACTCTCCACATAGGGTACAAGGCCGCCCAGCAGCCTCTCCCGTGTCTATCTCTATCATTCCAACACAGCATCCTACTCCAACACAAACTAATTTGAGCCAATTTTTTAATTCATCATTTGTTAACTCAGAAGGTACCTTTACTGAGTAATTTTTGCTACCTGTAGAAACCTGTAGAAACCAAAACACATTTTCTATATTATTAAGTTTAAACAACAATGATAACTGCAAACCCTATAAACAAAAAACACAAAAAAAATGGAAGTAAATGAATCCAGGTATACACTGTAAAGAGTCAGAAGGAGATTACACTGGTTCATTACATTGTATTATTGCATTTATAATACCTCATGAGTGACTAAAATTAAAAGTAAATAGTATTGATAAACTTGTTTAAAATAAGATAAGAATAGGATCTTCATTAACCCACATTAAATTACTTACACTTATATAAAAAAATAATGCTCTTAAAATATTTACCTGTACATTATTTATATTAGAATAACTACTAGATGCTGTGAGTATAGCCCTTGTGAGCCTTGGTGGATCAGGGTGGACACTCAATAATTCCTTCGTAAGAGCCTCTGCAGCTCCTGATGGGCCAAGACCCATTACGGTACTAGGCAATGAGGTGCTTCCCCCTGAGCAACTACTGCGAATACGCAAACGGACATTCACAGCAGGTGTTGGAGTTGATGGATTGTTTGAATTTCCAGAGCCAGTCGATCCACACTCAGGCAGTGTAGGATTAGGTATCCCACTAGGACGTAACTTAAATCTGAAGAGCATAATAACCACAAGATTACTTTAAGCATTTTTTTTTTAAATGAAGCATTCAATTCATAATGTTCATTGATTATTACATAAACATTTTAAGATGTTTTGATGAATTATAATATGTGTAATGCATATACACAGTGGGTTACTTATCTAGCAGTATTGTTATTTTATATAACTAGAGTTGTTTTATATCACAAACGTTTAAAAATTAATTGACAACCACATACTGAAGAGCCATGCATTACACATCATTTTATTAGTGTATAAAATTTTCAGTATGGATATTAAGAAAAGGTAAATATTTGCAAGCTACAGAGATCTAAAAAATATGTCATTCAGACTTTTTTGAAGACTGAGAAAAGGAGAAACAAAATTTTAATAGAAACTATAGATTTGATTTCTATCTCAGCTATAATGATTATTAGTATAGTAATTTTGCAAAAATGTTCAATTTACAAACACATGTAAAATTGATAATGAATAAGTCATACCTAGAAGGAGCTGTTGCACTTTTTTGTCCCGGAGGCTGCAGAGGATGTCCTGCCCTGGCGCACCAGCCCACTGGGAATATGTCTCTCGAATCATATTTGCACCAGTAATCAAATGCTCCTCTCCAACCATCAAATGTTACATGTATTGTATCATTTTTCACTGCTCCCACAGTGGCACAGCAAATGAGCTGCGGATTCTTTTTATCCACTGCTTCTAATTTTTGCCCAACGACAAATAAGTTAGCTTTAGGAGTCTCTGGCTCTGGCTGGAACACCTTTGAGGGAGCCATCTCGGCACCATTTAGGGTCTTCAGTAAAAACATTGGCCAACTGCTTGCATTCATTCGAAAACCAAGTGGTGGTTGCAGCATACCATCGTTTTTTTCACAATGACCAATTGTATGAATGTCAGCAGCATCCACAAGCCTCCAAAAATCATTTTTATTGTCACTACCATCAAGCCTTAATCGAAGCCGCGGACCCAAAACACCAACTACAGTTGCTATACAAGTGGAAGTTAGGTTACGAGGATCTAAGGCCTCCAATTTCATATCTACTTTAAAATCGTTCACAGGGGGTACGGGAGCTTGCTTAAAACATTCCTGTGGTGCTGCGACACTATTTGTTTCTTTCATGTATTCATTCCAATCGAAAGACTGATAAATGTCGTAGTACGAACCAGTAGAATTATTGTTTGAATGATTTTCAGACCCATTTGCTCCATTACCAGACTGTGGTGAAGATGTTCTTTTTTCATTTTTCTTTTGATATTTATTCAAACAATAAGTAGAGCAAAAATTTTTACTACTCGACGGCGCATTACCTCGTATAACATTGTCACAATTGAGACAAGCACCTTTACTATAGGCCTGTCTAAATTCTGAAAGACACGTTTCTGAACAGAACTCTTTTTTTCCGTTCTCCGTGGGTAACACATATTTCAATGGAGTTTTACTTTCGGCACACCACGTACAGGTACGTTTTGGTGGTCTACCAGGTCCACGTATTTTGCCGGGAGCATGCCCCGACGAGCCGACAGTGTTGTTTGACATTGTTTTTCAGCAACGTCTAGCACATTATTGTGAATAGATTTCTCAAACACTTTTCCAGCAATCACATTGTATTAAAACCGACTTATTAATGACGTAAGTTAGAAAAAACTCAATTAATATTTGCGCAAACATAAACAACGTCAGAGTACTATTTATGACGCCATTCCAACGGCCATATTAGTTTTATTTTTTACTTTCTTTTCTTTTCTGTACCTACTTCAGTTCAGTACTGCCAGTTTTACGGAGCAGACAAGAAATAATTAATAAAATGTCTAAGCTACTTTATTTAATAATAAGTAAGGTACGTAGTTACACTTGAATTAAGATTTGTAGAACGGCTGGCAACAATAGTCTATTCTCAGTTAGTTTAATCAAAAGATTGTAATAATAACCAAACACATATGATAATATAAAAAATAGTTCTACATTATTTATGTTATATGTTATCAATATCATATTTTATATTGATATTTAAATATTATCTAGCTTGATGATATAACACCTGAAAATAACGAATCCGAAGCAATGAAATAAATAAAAAAATTACTGTATGACATTGTATTTACAGTTATATGTTTAAGAGGTTATTTTTGTCCTTGCCTTTACCACTTTAATCAACTAAAAGAACGAATTTATTATTTTTATTCGTGCGATTATAAGAAACATGCCAGAAGAAATATCCATAACAATGATAAATAATGCAGAAATTGCAGAAAAGCGTTTGGCTGAATTAGGAGCTAAGGTTATAACATTTTAATGCAGTTACGAATTTAATCGTATACTATAATTTTAAGTAAAATATACTTTGTAATAATTTTAAATTTAGTGCTAAACAGGAATAACTATAATTTACAGTTACAACAAGTAAGAAAATTTAAAATCGAAGCAAAAATAAAAGAACTTACTCAAGAGAATGCCAATCTTGCTACTGCAGTAGATAATGCTAAAAAAGAATTAATAAAATTGGAGATACTTCACGGTAAGAAGCAATACGGAACAACAATCAGTACAGCTAATCTTGCGCCTAAAAAAGAACCTGAGCTTCCACCCAAAACCAAGGCTTCGCCTAAAACTGAAAAGAAAGATATAAAGAAAAAGGAGAAGCAGCCCAGTGCGCCATCAAATGATGTCATTGATGTTCGAAAATTAGACCTCAGAATTGGGAGGATAATCAATATTGACAAGCATCCTGACGCCGACTCTTTGTATGTTGAGCAAATTGATTGTGGTGAAGCAAGCCCCCGTACAGTGGTTTCAGGGCTTGTAAATCATATCCCTATAGATGAAATGCGTGACAGACTTGTTATGGTTCTGTGTAATTTGAAACCAGTGAAGGTAATATGCTCATCTCATTACATTTGTTATATTATGTATGCTTATGGTTCAGGTGAAAGTAAGAACATGTAGTAGGGCTTTTCTTTAATTTTCTTATTTCATTATTAATGCCTTGAGCTATTTAGGTTGTACACATAAGAAATAAAAGTCTGAGTCTTCACTAGCCCACATCAGTCTGTAAACAATATCATGCAAGCATTTGTGTTCATTATCATTTGTCAATTGAGAAGTGAGAATTAAATGTGTAAAACCTTAGTAGAATTGATGTTATTATCTTATCCTAGAATGTATAAATATTAAGAAATGATCTCTACTTTCAGATATGTCATTCAAAATATGCTCCTCTTAATTGTTCCATTTTTTAATGTAATATAATTGTGGCATTGTAGAGTCCAATGAATTTAAAACACTGAGTGAATTCCCTATTAGTCACAATTATATTATTATAACCCAGCTTTTATGAACGTTTTTCAGATGCGCGGAATAACATCGGAAGCAATGGTAATGTGTGCATCGTCACCAGATAAAATAGAGGTACTTATTCCCCCACCTGACGCTGTTCCCGGTGACTTAGTACAATGTGAAGGGTATCCTCGAGAACCTGAAGCTCAGATGAATCCAAAGAAAAAGATCTTTGAAACTTGTGCTCCATATTTAAAAACAAATAATGAAAAAGTTGCTTGTTATAAGGATAGTCCTTTGGTTGTTCAAGGAAAGGGTTCTATTACAGCGCAGTCTTTAAAGGGTGTTAGCGTTAAATAATGTGTTTTTTGATGGTGACTTTTAATTCTGTGAATTTGCAATATTAATATAAATAAAACTTTTTTAGTGCAATTATATAAATGATTGATGTGAGCCCCAAAACCCATATTTACTACACAAAATACAAAAAACTATTTATTAACACTTTCCCTGCGGCTACAACACTGCTGTGTAATTCTGGGCGCGACGCCCTTGCGGCTCCTTCACACCTGTGTTGTATGGATTACGAGCGAACAAAAGCGCTGTTTTTACGTCGGCGCTACAAGACTAGGGGCGGACATTACGTCTGTGTATTCGTAAATGATACACAAATGCTAAAAAATACAATATTTAAGTAATTTGTCGTCGTATCTTTAGTCTAATCAAATAAGCTCCTGCTAAGGGCCGCCTCCGGCAATACTGATCCGCGACGCAGTCAAAATGTTGAATGTACATATATCATGTATTGGGTGTTATATGAGCCCCTGAATATTCCATAATCAATTCCAAATAACAACGGACTCCCGAAAGTAATCCATACAAATTTGTCCGTACAACACAAATGTACGGGCCGCAAGCTCATCGCGCCCAGAATAACACAACAGTTTTGTAGTTGCAGGAAAAGTGTTAAAACTTAAGCATTGTCTGCAAATACATTATTATGATAGTCCCATGTGAGGTGCTTCTACTGTAGGCATTAAATTTAGAACAATTAGAATATTCTATAATTTTCTCCAGACAAGACAATTATAATTAAAGAGATAAAATAAAACATCCAAGTAAGCAATGTCAACAATATATATATTATATCTGTAACCAAATATGAACTCCTACTTTAACAATTTACTGTTAGTAATTGGATTCTATGTCAAAGATAGAAAAATAGACGTGACAATGTTACTTTCAACACCACATCGTAACTACTTGCTTTTAGCTTATCTGAATTTAATTCTGTGGTCCTGTTTACAATTTGTAATATGTGCTATAAACAATTTTGTGATTAACAGTCAGATAAAAATAGTGTTACAATAAATACTACTTAGTGTTGTGTGGTAATAAAATATTCATAGTAGTAACAATTGTGTGCAAGCAAATACTATGTATCATGGACAAGCAATTCAGAGTCATATTTTTAATAGGACCAAAATTTGTCTTTCGCAATAATTTTTTTTTATAATATGACTTTATATAATTGTAGGACATTGTTAATTCAGTGTTGCCTCATAACATGTAAATAGAAACTTACATTGTTTATGGATAGAAACTAATATTATTTATAGCACACTTAAATTTTCAAAGTGCTCTAAGAAAATTCTTAAATCCTACACAGTAACATCATAAATCTGGCGATCCGGATTCTCGTCATACTTTGAGCACTTGCAACACTTGAGTGCTTTATGTGCTTACAATCCATACACCCCATTAGAATCCGTACATATATTTGAAGTTACGAAGTAAAATATAGCTTAGGAACCTAAAATTTGGCAGCTCTTATCCAAATCAATATATTGATTTGGATACTTTGATAATTAGTGTGAAGATAAATGCTACATTAACAATTACCTCATATGAATGTGGGCCATACTATTATGTTTACCATGATATGACTTCAATGTCAAATTCTCTTACACCAGATATGTTTCATGATTATTCCTATAGAAACTGACTTCCATACATTGTCTACAATTTTAGTTAATGTCCATTATTTACGAAGATTTAATCAAACAATCTTAAACAACATTAAGTATATTAATTCAATTCCTTTTTTTATACTTAAAATAGTTTTAAATTTAATTTTAAAATCTAACAGCAGAGTGTCGCCAAAATTTTGTATATGATTAATATTATAAAATAGTACGATTTTTGTCATAAACATAAAATCAAATGAATGTTCCAAAACATTTACAGCTCCATAACATAGAAAAGTAAATTTCATACAGTCTAGTTAGTAATTGTGTACGAAATTATAGTGCCTATAGATCATTTGTAAACTATTGAAGACCGTAGAGGCATCAGATATCAGAGATATCTAAAAATGTTACATAAAAATCAGATAATGATTTATCAGTAATGTTCATCCCTAATCAATCGTACTCTCGATAGCACTGTGCATATAAATACCATCGATGATACAATTAAGTTTTTTGACGATTTCTGGTGATAGTTCATAAGGAACAATTTTCTTGCCACAGTTTCTAACAGAAGAGAAAAACGCGTTTTCTGTATGCTGATTATCACATAGTTCGGAAAAATCTGCAATGGCTACTGCAATTAATTGAAGGTTAATTAGTTAAAGGTTGGCGATCATATCTCTGCAATACCGAAAAGAGTTACAGAACAATGCACCATCTAACTACCAAATATGTTTTGTAATATAGGTAGACAAATAGTATTTTCTTAAATTTAGTAACAATTCTTACACATTACTTCACAATAAAATCACTTGCTTTACGTTTACACGCAATATAAATGTCAAAGGAAGCACAGATATGAGTGTGTATATAGTTACTTTGCAAGTAAAAGTTAAAATACCAGATTCAAGCAACTCACATATTGAGAAGGAAATGAAGAAAAATAGACAACCTATTATTTATAAAGATGAATAGAAATAAAAAAGTTACTCTGAATAAATTTTCTATACTTTTGTTTTTACAATATCTCAAACCTGTGCTTACTTTACAAATTGATTAATTTGACTACCAATCTATTCTTTGGTAAAAGTGATTTTTTCAATAAACATACCTACATAATTATATAAATTGATTAAATTTAAGTTGTTATGAAGAAATATAAAAATATACATTGAATATCATTGTAACATTCTTAATACCATCACCACATAAGATTTTACTCTTTGATTTCACATACACATTACAAATAGAAATACTGTAAGAGGTCAATAGTTATGCAAAAGTGATATCGCAGTTCAACATAGGTCGGATTTGTTATCTTAATCCAGTTGATAAGAAAAGTATGGAAATGGCTACTCTTACAATAAGGACAACAAGTGCACTACAGTAGATAAATAACATCTACAGTAAATAATACTTAACATTAGTTTAAAGCAGATAAAAAAATAAACATTGAACGACTTAAGATCTAAATGACGCAAGAAATATATTATGTCGATATTGATGCTAATTGAACAGTTTTTTTATATTAGGTACATAACTTTATGAGCACTTTAGGCCTTGTAAGTTACCAAATAAATCACAATAATTGTATTATTTTCAAAATAGTATTATTTTATGCTAAGAAGTGAAATTAATTTATATTTTCCATTATTTATCGGAGGGGGAGCCTTATGTTTCATATAAAGTATGACACAAATTAGTTGTATAAAAGTACCATCAATAATCTCTAAATTAGATATGGAATAACGAGTGAAATACTCACATTTAGTTTGAATAATACTGTAAACATAAAAAATCTCTTATAACGTAATTAGCTAAAGAATATAAACGATTCAAAATTTTATTGCACATAAATAAAAAAATTTATAGAATTTTTTTTAAAAGATATAAAATGGCACCAAAGGAGTATAAAAATAAAAGGTGGGTAAAAATAAAGTAAAAAAATATGATGTATTTTTCCTTACACTTAAAATATTTTGAAGGAAGACAATTTGTAATCAATATTATGCTACAATAGTGTAGACTTCTCATTTAGGATATTATGATAACACTACCGATTGGGAAATTTCAACAAATAAGTTATATTTAAAAATATTATGATATCCAGCCAAAATTTACTGTACAAAATATTTCTAGATTCTAATATACCATCTTTAGGTAGCTATGATAGGCGTTAATGATGATAGCAAAAACTATATTTTTATGGAATTTTACAAATTTCTATATATGTGTTCCAATTTGTACTATAAACAAACTCAACAGATGTTGTTGATAAGGCGATTTTTGTGCCAAATATTAATTTGAATTTCTAGATTTTTTAATTCTTGTAATCCAATCTGAGCGGGAATTGATCATATATTTGTAACATTGAAGTTGTAACCAATTCATTGTCTGACTTTATTTTTATCTTATCAAAGTGACTTTGAATAGTACTATACACAATTTTGTAAATCTTTATGACATTTTTTATTCATATACCATTTTAAATTCCATGTTTTAATGTTTATCAAGATGTACCACTTCAAGTCAACATTGTAAAATAATCTACCAGACAAAATGTGAGAGATGGAATGTTTTAAAGTACTAGAACATTACTATATAAAAATATTATGCAAGTTTCTAAAATGCAATATCTAAAAGAAAATTAATTCACTGACTCTTATGACTTTTGGAGATAATTTAAAGACAACCAGACATTGTGAACATCTCACAATGAATATATGTAAATATTATGCTCGATTTTATTAAATTCACTTTTCAATGTACGAGACATACTTAAGTATGGATGTAAAAAAGTTAAGTTAATTTCATAAGTCTCATATACTTAATGAATTGTATTGAACATTTATTAATTATAAACAAGTGATTTTAATAAATTGAATATTGAATATCATGTTTTAATTAAAACATGTATAACCACAATGGTTGGGGTGTTTCTGTTTATATTTTAATAATTGTAAGTTTTGAATATGACGGTTCATGTCAAAAGTAAGTAAACCAACATGGAGTCAGTCTGATAGCAAGTGGATCTTACCATCCAAGGAAAATCGTAAGTAACTTTATACAGATCGCTTCAATCCACATGAGTAGCAATCCATCTGTAATTAGATACAAATAGTACTGCTGTTTATAGAGATTTATACATGTACGATAACGTTCGGAGAGCCTCGCGATTGTTCACAGCTTTAAATTCATTAAAAAAAGAGGTTGATTACTACGATGTTGTGACTTTCGAAACGTTTTCAATACAATTCATCGCGGTTACCGTGTGTCCGGTCGTGTTCGCGTTCACAGTTGTGTGGGTGGGAAGCGGCGCTGCGGTTTGCTGCGGCGCTGCGCCAGCGTGGACTGGGACACGGGGCCTAACACCTGCGGCGCCAGCGGAGCCGCCGTCATCGCCTTTGAACCAGAACCAGACAGTTATAAATAGTTCTTAATTGAAACGGTAAAAACAAACTTACAGCCATTGCAGACACTGATCAAGTATTTTGGCAATCGCTTAGTCTATTTTTGAAATAGGAATTTTAAATTTTTTTTTCGTAAAAGCGCGAACTTGCCGTAAAAAGTATTTTTTTTTAAAATACTATATTGTATCTTATAGTACCTGAAAGGTGAGGTCGACGGCGCGGCGCAGGTCGGCGGGCGGCGGCGCGTCGTCGGCGGCGGCGGCGGCGGGCGCGGCGGGCGCCTGCTGC
>DWON01003370.1:0-18189 GCA_018251015.1 Phocides pigmalion okeechobee
TCATATGATTAATTATATCGATAAGATGCGTTTACCATAAAAAAGTCAAATTGGCCAAATTGTTAGTTTGGCCCATACATAGGACCCATCGATATAAATAAATAACCGAAACAGTATACCTACGAGCTCACTGTCACAGTGAGATTTGTGATTGAATTATTCATCGACCAATCAAAATCTCTGTCTAGGGTTCCCACTTACTTTTACGGATAGTATTTGGTTTTTCGAACTCTCTGGCAAATATGTATACGTGTAAAATTTGTTTTAAAATTTACTACGGTCAAAAATACAAGAGCAATAGCAACAAAAAATATATACTTTACGACTTATATGATAACACGGAAGCCAACTCTTACTTGCAATTATTTATTTCAAATTTCGACACATTGGTTCTGTAGCTACGACGTTATTAACAAAAAAAGAGTGGGTAAAATCTATTTATTATTAATAGTATTGCGCACTTGAAAATACTGAATTGACATCCCTATGACTGTAGTCAAATTTCGGGCCAACACTTGTTGCAACATTGTAATCAAAATTTAGATGGACGTTTGAATTGAGTTGCAGATGTCCCAAAGGTGAAACTTATCATCGCTAGTTATTGTTACATCGTCATATTATATTGGAATCGGATGAAATGTTATCATTTTAATCTCAAATGAGCATACAGTTCAACTGATATGGTGTTATTAGCTTGGAACATCGTTTCCATTGTTATCTGCGATATCGTAAAAAGCATTTAAGATTTTATATGAGATAGACCACAGTGTTTCCTTATAGTTGTATCATGTTCCTTATAGTTGTTGTATTGTTGTTGTTGTATGTATAGTTGTAGTATCTGTATTGCCCATTGCCAAGTGTTGCGAGTTTGGTAAAATCTCACATCCTTCCGGGAAAACCTAATCTATTATCTAAATTTATTTACTAACATGTTGAGGTAATGTTGTGTACATTACGTCATGAAACTATCAATGTTAGATGATGGATTTTATGTCTAATACGTAGGTCCTGTGTAAAATAATATTATAATAGTCATTTAAAGAAGAAGTATGTAATTTCTGATCATTTTAATGTATATATTTAGTAAATAAATTGTTAAATTTTCAGCCCGGCAGCTCGATACCTAAAGTTAAATTATCGATAGTGGGAGTGAAGAATACAACCTCGCCGCCGAGATGGGAAGTCAAGCCTCCGAGCACATTGGATGGAATGTATGTAAAATTTAATAATTGGAAAAAAAATCTTGTACAAAATATATCGCCAGACGATACTACGTATATAATGTACGTAACCTTTTAACATTTTAAAGAGAAGGTGGTAAAATTTATACGGCAGGAGAGGGAAGGTATTACTGTCCCACTTATTTGCAGAGTGGAATATTTCCTACATTTCTTGAAAAGGTATAGTTGCCAGTGTGAGCTGTGAATGATTACATATGAAATTACCGTCTTGGTCTTTGGAAGTAGAAACCTTTCCACAGAAATGCAAGAATCGCCGAAAAGGGCAACGATAGTACATCCTCTATTTAAACCCTGCTAACATGTTTTAAAAAACAAAAAGCACGTATAAATTTTTTACTAGTAATCAACCATTCAACTCCCGTCTACGCCCCCGTTTTGCTTAATTACGTGTAGCATTTGTTAATTACAATATTGTTTTAATAATTTTCAGGGAATACTACCTCATATCAGCCCAGTGGGTGGGCACAGAGAATTCCCACGTAGGAGTAGTGTGGATGAACCGCGCGCAGAACCTTACCGTGTACAGCAGCTGCTATGCGCCGAATTGGACCTGCACAGAGGTTAGCTAAACACTTCTCCACACTGGAAAACTTATCTATTTAGCATTGCATGGTTTCGTCTCAAAGTATCTTTGTTATGTGTTAAGAGTAGTAAACAAACCAGCAAGCCTCCCCATGTTTACTGGTGGCTACAGTCTGTAGTTATCCACATACAACATCAAAAACTGACGTCACGACTGAAGTCGTACGTTGTTACTCGTGAGAACTAAGATGGCTGAAACGTTTCTAAGTAAAGCCACCAATATCACCTCTCGAACTGAAACACAAAAATTGCTTTGCGGCGGTTTACGAGTGTTGTCTTCCCGGTTGAACAATAATTCTTCTGTCGTACGACCTCAGATGGGACGTTACCCCATAGGACTTCAGCTAGCATAATTGAAATTGAATAAGGATGTCCTAATGAATTCGGTTGATGCAGTAACTCCTTAATATGAGGCGGCTTATACGTTGAATTTGTAAACTTATTTCAGACCAGAAAAGAAAAGAAAATGTACAAAAAACATTGATTAATAATTAGTCTTTTGCTTCTTCTGATTACAAATTTTGAACTGGAAAGCCAAACCGCCAAAAGAAAGCCAAAAGCCAGATACAATACCTATATACAATCTTATAAAAATGATCTTCCCAGATACACTTCCTATATAAACCTTGTAAAAATTACATTAAAGTATGTAAAATGCTTCAAAAACGATATCGGCAGACGCATTCGGAGAAGGCGACGGACGAGCCGTGGCTGGAGGTGCACCAGCGGCCGGTGTACTCGGCAGACGGCAGCGCGTTCCTGCTGCTGGCGGGCGTGCAGGAGGGCGGCGGCCAGCACTACACGCACATCAAGCACGTGGACGTGCTGCGCCAGCGCATGGCGGTACTCTCGCACGGGAAGGTCGAGGTCGCCGAGATCCTTGCCTGGGACCAGGACAACCACTTAGTTTATTACTTAGGTCAGTATAATGTGCTCAAAATCGAATTAAGATGATGATGAATTTTATTGTAGTCACACTTTGATGAGATTCCCTGATATCTTCGCCTGGGAGCAGAGCAACCGCAAACTTTATTATTCAGGTTACTTTACAAGATTTAATCCAAATCAATTCTAATATCCACACATTAATGATGATCCAGAATAAAGCGATAATTTGGTGGACTTTATAACCGTTGAATTTGCCGCGCTCTCCTAATTTATACTTTTTTGCTTGACGCGCTTAAAGTTCTTGATAACTTTTAACAGTTGAAGTCGTATCGGCTATCTATCCAAGTTAATACTTCATTCTGACATAAATTAATACACTGTTTCGAGCACACACTTACCAAGAGTACAAGAACGTTAAGAAAACCTTAATTCATTCAATATATATAGTTTGCAGTGAAGTAAAATGAATTAATTGTAATCTTATTTTTGAAAAATACATCTCAGGAATTCTATTTTCTTGAAAAAAACACCAGGTTTTGAGATTTATGGGATGAGTAAGAATTTAATCTCTCTTAATTAGTCTAACTTAGGATATAATTTAAGAAACTTGTTCTCAACATCTACTATACATTTTTCGTTTTTTTTTTTTATTAAAGGTTTAAGCAAAACGAAGTCAATACTTAAACTGCACCCTGATATGGTCAAAGAAGCAAATCAAATTAAGTATTTCGATTGATTGCAGTTGAGTGTTAAGTTTCTTCACTAGTGAAATTACCTCATGTTACTAACCTTATCATCATCATAGGTTCATTTATTGATGCGCCGATGTTCCCTTTCATTTCAACTAAAGTCGGTACGAAAATATTTAGTATTTGACCTACTTTTGTGATTTTACCCTACGAATGTGGTTCCCTAATTAAGTTTTCCTTGTATTGACACCTATTGTATGACCGTGTTTTTGGTTTAGTTCAGGTACGGTAATGGATGTAATTATTCTCCCATGTTTCCCCTAGCAGAAAACGCTTTAGATTGATCAGGAAAACTGAAATTGCCATTACTATTAACAAGAACATTTTAATATTGATTTTCTTCATTCTTGTTTGAAACGGATTTCACAATAACACTAAAATTGGCCACTACAGAATCTGTATTGCTTATCTCTAAATGAAATTTTGTATCCGCGTCTCCTTTGGTCTACTTTTATTTTTGAGAATGATTTAAACGTTGCTGTAGCGAAACTGTTATAGAAAAAAGTATTTTCCTTTTAAATCGACTTTTAAAAAAGTAGGACGTTCGGTTGTCGTTTCTTATATTTGATTCCCTAAATATTAATAGAAAATTATTTTTCTATTTGGGAGGATAGACTTCACGTTTGCTCCCAATAAAATTTGACAAATTGTATTCGATTTAAGTTCAAATTATTATCGAGTAATACAGAAATATATAGACATGAACAAAAATAAATTTGAAAAAAAACTAGCATCCTTAATTCTGGTAAAATGAGAAATGCAATTTGTTTCAAGTTATTTTTATGGGAGAAATTATAGTGAGAAACGATTTGGTGAACAGGTAGCGCGGACAGGCCGGGACAGAGGCAGGTGTACGTGGTCCGGGACCCCAGCTACGGCGGCGGGAGCAACTCGGTGCGGGCGCGCGCGGAGCGGGAGGAGCCGCGCTGTCTGACGTGCGAGCTGGCGGTGTGGCCGGCGCGCCTGCACTACGCCAACTGCTCCTTCTGGCGCGCGTCCTTCTCGCCCGCGAAGCCCAAAGTGGGCATAACGCACTACGTGCTGGAGTGCGGCGGCCCCGGCCCGCCCCTGGCCGGCTTGCACGACGCTAGAACTCATAAGTTAGAAAGGATATTGTATGACACGAGGCCTTATAGGTAAGTTTATAGACAACCAAACTGATTATATGGTTTCCCTTAAATTTTACTGCAACCCTTTCATAGCCTGCTACTAGATTATCTCTAATCAACGTGCTACTTTTATATGCGTTACTGAGGATAACAGTTACCAATTCGTCTATTACAAGTACTTAAACCGCCCATAGGCCCTCCGACATAGATTAACGACTGCGATCTATCGATATGTAACCACATATGTGCACATGAAAATTTTGCGAGTGATCACCAGTTCAACTCCCGACTGGTCTCTAACGTCTATTAAAATTTGCGCAATATTTATTGTTTGTTCCACATGATGTAAGGACGTCGGAATTTCCCTTTTTGTGGTAATATTAATGTACGTATAATTTCTGTTTTAAACGTTTTACTGCACTTTTATTACTTCAGAGTCGCATTAGATTAATACTATCTCTTTAAACTATGGTATTATTATATTTTGTCGTCATATTATTTACTTACTGTACATACAGTAGCGCTGTCACCCTACACACATCATTCAGTATGCACACAATTAGTATTGTAGTTTGTAGTAACGTAATATGTGAACACAGATCAGCGCGTCTGCGCGAGCTAGCACTGCCCACGCGGCGCTCGTTCGACGTGCAGCTGGGCAGCGGCGGGCGCGCGCGCGTGCAGCTGCTGCTGCCGCCCTCCTGGCGCGAGGAGCTGCGCGACGCCGCATTCCCCGTGCTCGTGCACGTGTACGTACTCATCACATATTTTACATTAATAAACACACGTTTTACTCTCGCCGACATATTTTCTTCAGTGCTGTTTGTATTGATATTAGGTATTGATATTCATAATATATGATTAATTGTTACGCATGGTAATTATTTCAATAAACCTATACCCAGTACATGTTAAAATTAATTGTAATTAACGTTAAATCTACATATCAACGCCCATTCGGCATGGTACCAAGAACTCTGACCGCATTCCCGCACTGAATAGCAATCGCAATTCTATCTGCATAAAATTAATCATCTCTCTTGTCACTTGAAGCCTTGTTAAAAAGTAGCACAAATGTTTGATAATAATTGGTTTGACAAATGAGTTTGTAGTTTTGATACACTTTAAAAGAGTGCAGAGACTTTTTTCACCGGCTTTTTTCTTCAGATCATTTTACTTACACTAAGACTTGGAGTAAAACGCAAGTAGCGTTTTATCCGCATTCTCTATTTAAACCTGTAATCCGTGGTCATACGTGCTATTGTGTGGTGTGTGTTGCAGCGACGGGCGGCCGGGCAGCCAGCAGGTGACGGAGGAGTTCCTGGTGGACTGGGGCTCGTACATGTCGTCGCGCAACGACGTGGTGTACGTGAAGCTGGACGTGGCGGGCGCGCGGGGCCTGCCGCGCGCGCTGCTGCGCGGCCGGCTCGGCGGCGTCGAGGTCGCTGATCAATTAGCTGTTATTAAGTAAGTCTATTGTATCAGTAAAAACTAAAAATGCAGTGATTATCCTTATACATACTACGGATTACAACACTGCTGTGTAATGCGTGGTACAACGCGCTTGCGGCTTATACACACCTTTGTTGTACGTACAAATCTGTATGGATTACGGGTGAATAAAAGTGCTGTATTTACGTTGACGCTATAAGATTGGAGGCGGATGACAAAGATGTCTGTTTAGGAGTTTCTTTCGCCGACTCTTCTCCAAAACGAAACACCTTACGAGTCGGTGGTAGTTTATTGACGTTCAAAAAGAATTCCGTAAAGAATCTACTTTGAATAAAAATATTTTGATTTTGGCTATTTGAGGAAATTACGTTTGTGTATTCGTAAATAATACACAGATGCTACAAAATATAATATTACAGTGAATTGTCGGCGCATCTTCAGTCTGGAGAAATAAGCTCCAGCGTAGTCGATCTAATATAGGTATGAGCGCCGCAGTCAAAATGTTAATAGAATACTGACTCAACTCAAAAAAGACGATTTTTGCGTAATCGCAAAAGAAGATCTTGCTACGAGAATTTATCCTATTGTTGATGTATAAAATTAAAACTGATATATAGCTGGGGCTATAGTAATGCGTAATTTTATTATAATTCGAATCGTAGACGGTAGATGGCGCCAACAGAAGCTTGTATCAGTATGTTACTCAATTATGAGCCATCTACTAAAGAGTCAGTATTCCATTAAATATGCGATATGATATTTCCCAATAATGTATCATGTACATTTTTTGCATTAGACTGACTACTTTTAGACCCTTATGAAGTCCTTTATATGTGTTCCAATAGATCATTCATTCGTCATCATAAGCCAATGGAAAATTTCAAATAAGTTTGCTAGATTTTTGCTTGGTAGAACGTACTCGGCCCATCTAAAAACCAACAAAACGGAATTATATTATTTATTTATGGATATGTAGTTAGTATAACAACTAATGTAACAATATGTCCGTTTCCAGATATTTGTTAGAAACCTTTAAGTTTTTGGACGTAACGAGAGTGGCTGTGTGGGGCTGGGGCTACGGCGGCTACGTCACAGCCATGCTGTTGGGCTCGCAACAGTCCACCCTCAAGTGTGGGATTGCTGTTTCGCCTATTACGGATTGGTTGTATTATAGTAAGATAAACTTTTTTTTTATTAACTGTGTACCTATGTGTATAAACTTAATGTTGTAAAGTAGCGTTCAAACGATTTTATCTTAGTATCATATTTTGCCGATAAACAATGATTCTAGTCATAATAAGGTAATAATCATGGTGACAACAGCTAGGACGGTAATGGTGATTGTAAAAAATAGAGTGACAATGACGACGATGATAATATGATAACTATTTTGATGATAATAGATTACCTTGATGACATCTTTGTTAACTATGACAATGTCGACAAGAAATAACGATGATGATAGCAACGATAATGATAATAATGATCATGTCGTTGATGAAGACATCGATGGCATTGATAACATGATTATTAGTAAACTTAACAATTTAAATGACCGCGGTGTTGACAGTGACGATGACTAATATTATGTTTATCATCACAACAACAAAGATGATGGCATTACAGATAATGATGATATTACTGATAATAAAGCAAAGACGGTGTCGATGTAGATGTAGATGGCGAAGTACAATAATTGTTATGTTAACTCACTCTTCAGACGCGGCGTTCACGGAGCGGATCCTGGGGCAGCCGTCGGTGAACTACAAGGGGTATGTGGAGGCGGACGCGTCGCAGCGCGCGCACCACGTGCCGGCGCACGCGCTGTACCTGCTGCACGGCATGGCCGACCTCAGCGCGCCCTACCCGCACGCGCTGCAGCTGGCGCGCGCGCTCACCGATGCTGGCGTGCTCTTCCGATATCAGGTCTAGATGCTCGCTCTTTTATAAATCCCAATACTGGGTACTAGTATCTCTCCATCACTGTGTGAAACGATGAGCTTTATTGTATTTAAGCTTTAGTGGCGACACTCCCTCTTCTCATCGTGAACTAGGCCGTGAAGTCCCGATATAAAATAAAACTTCCCCTAGTCGTCCTTGGATGTCGGATAAATTGGCTAAGGGATCCGGTGCAGATCATTCAGGCACGAAACCGATGGGGACACCCGCAAAGTAAAGCCCGTCAAGCGAAACCAACTGGCCGACGGCTGATGCAGCAGTTAGGCACACCGGAAGGATTATCCTCAACCACCACATTCAGCCCTGGCAACCCCCGATATTTAGCCCGGGTTCCTCAAGAAGGTTTCCTCAAGGCCTTTGCTCTCTACCCAGATGAAACTAGGAGGTCCGATGATGATGATGATGATTGTCAAGTTATTCTTATTAAACTGCTGAAAATGGGTCTCCTCTCATGAAAAGAGGTATTTAACCAGACCACCATGCTGAGAAACCGCATTTGGTAAACTTCACACCTTCACACCTTTGAGAACTTTTTGGAGAACTTTCACACATATAGGCTTCCTCGCGACGTTTTCCCTCACCGTTAAAGCATATAATTATAAATTGTAACTAATTGTTGCTTAACTCGTTTTATTAGAAAATTTAATTAATTTTATTTTTAAAAACTTTCAGGCATACGCTGATGAGGGGCACGACTTAAAAGGTGTTATAGAACACGTTTACCGCTCCATGGAAGATTACCTCCGGGAATGCCTCTCCCTCGACCCCGAGGACACCAAGCTGCCGCCCCCCGACAGATAAGGGTGGGGAGCCGCCTTGTGCGCACTGTGTCCAACATTACCCATCCTTTCAAAATTAACTATCAACAAATTATTCTTTGTAAATATGTAAATGATATAGTGCTTTAAAACGTGTTCCCGTTTGTTTAAACCCCGTCATCGGGTCAGTGACTGTTGTAATGCGAGAGCTATTTGTGATTAGCATAGAGGTTCGTGTCTTATGATTAAATCGGTCTGTACGACGACCAGCATGAGTGTGTTGTAATACGTACTTATTTATTAGACTTAGGTTAGTAAGATTTACAGACTTAGATAGGCAAACGTGGTGTGAAGCGTTTAGATTAATCGAATTGAATTCTTCCTCATTAATAAATTAAAACATTGCTTCAGCGACTATCGCCTTAACTTTCGTAACTGTCTATTGCTAATGTGCCTCAGAGACGATCATTATACAAATAAATAATGGAATAACTTAGACTTTGCGAGAAATATGTGGAATTATCACAAAGCGTCTGATGCCATGAACGAAGTCACGTTGATTATTTCGTGATATCATAATTCTAATTTCAAGAGAGGGCAGACAATCTGATTATACATTGTAACTCTAACATTCATTAGGTGTACGAAAATACTTTATAATGATAAAAAATATTTGAATTAGACTTTGAATTAGGGAAATGGTGGAGTTAGCAGTCTCCGACTGTCAGAACCATATTTTTTAAAGATTGCTAGGAGCCTGATAGATCTTTGCAGCCAAATCAACAGAATCCTTACGACATTCTGGATTTAGTATTCCGAAAAATTATAAAGAAACGATACTATATTAATTAAAATTGATAATCACTCGTTATTTTAAATGACTGCAGAATATGGAAAACAAAACTTTTGTACTTATGGTATTCATCGTATAATTCTTAACAATTGTAATAAAATCGAGTTGTAGAGTTTGTGGAGAAAAGAAAGTTTGATTGACTGTATTATTCTCATTCTGAACTACAAGACGTCATCAAAAATACGGTTTTCAACTGATCTGACACCTATCTATACTATATAGACGGGAGTATTTCCTAGCCTTTAAAGAGACGGACATTGACTGTTGCGATCGTATTACTTTGAATAGCAGTGAATGTATGAGTTTGTATGATTCATCTGTTAAAATTATCTTCAGATAGTGCCCGAAGCCCCTAATGAGAGATGAACACGGTGATCTTGACCTTGTCATGACAATCGGAATTTTGAAGATTGAGGATAGAGATGTCAAGTCATGTGTGGTGAAACGTCACTACAAGGGTTATTTGGAAATATGGGTGCCCAGTAAACACAGGCTTAGGATTTACAACCATTTCCCAAAAACAGGCTTATTTAATGATTACTTCAAAATTCTGTATTACAAAAGAAACTTAGAGAGCTACTCTTAGCAACGATTTAACCTCTACTCGTTCTTGCAAATGCATTTGCAAATTGAATGAAGCAAATTGTTATATTTCACAATAAAAACTGGTGGTAGGTAAGGTCTATGATCGTCTCGGGGCCGCTCTCGTCTTTATCACAGAATACATAGAAATTAAAAATTAGAGAAGATTGAACTATTTGAATATAGTAGACAATTAACAATGACGTCATTACAAAAATACGGCAAGCAATGCCGTTTTTTATGACAAACTCTGACGCTCTGTTGATACACATTGTGATCATACTAAACTTATAGTCTTTCGAGCTTTCCCTTACGCTTTTACTATTCCTTTTTACTACCTCTATCTAAAAAATAAGCTTTCTATATGTCTACTTACAGTAATGAATTTACGAATCTTTTTCTAAAATTATCTATAAATATTATATTTATGTTATTTTGTAAAGGTTGAGATATTATTAAACTAAATATATCGATAATATATTTAGTCGATGTCTATCGATGTTGTTGAATACAGAAATAATAAAGAGCTTATCGTTTAGGGAAACTAGGCCTTTTACAACGTAGACGTTTCGTTTAAAAATAATTTACAGATTTTTAAAATGTTATGTTTTATATAAGTATAGAGCTGTTGAAATACCTCATGCGAAAATGTACATAATAGAGTCCTAATCGTAATTAAAGAAGTACAGATGATCAGCATTGTATAGTGAATAATTGTAATGTTTAGAAAAGAAGTGACCTTGATCATCCTTAACCTTAGCCGCTTTCGCTCCATCATTATACGGTAAATCTTATATTATATATCTATATACTGATTTTAATTCGATATACAAATTTGTTATTTCAAAAAGTCAGTAGATTCATAAAAATATGACTAGACAGAATTTCGATTGATGAAATTTCCTTTTTTGTTTATTTATTACATCAATAAAATGCACTGTTTTAAAGTAAATAAAATATTTTAAGAACGAGTACGTATATAGATAGATACATAATTTATAATATTTACAAATGCCCGCCACCATGTTTTCCATATATGCTGTGATTGATTTTAATTTGTGTATCTAATTAAAAACTTTAGTATAGACAACAAGGTGTACTTAGTTGTTAAGAGAGTGTTGAATATTTATAATATCACCTCATAAAACTAGTCCCAAAGTCCATGTAAAGGACTTAAATGGCGAAGATATGATAATATTAATAGTTCTAATAAAAGGAAACAGTTATGTCTTTTGAGTATTATTAATGTGAGAAACTTATAATTTAATTATAGTTTTGAATCTGGATACTATTAGATAGATAGTTAAAGTTTATTGCACTGATTTTTCAAACTCAGTGCAATAAACTTTAACAATAAAATGAGAAGACGAATCTACGATTATGTACAATTTTTTATAACATATTTTTACATCCAATAAAATTAATCAATTGTTTGAGTAATTATACATAGTGTCTTTTTAAATAGCTAAAGCTGTTGACACTATTGACGTATTTTTCTTTATTTTAACACTAAAATATTCCATATCTCCTACATAATAATTCCATATCTTCTACAACTTGTAAGATACTATAGTGACGATTCTATTTTTTGTTCAATGTAATACTTGAACTTTTCAATTATATTTATTAATATTATCAAATTTTTGCTTGACGTTAGACATCATCATAAATTTCTCATGTCACACGATGTTAAAATATCGTTACATATTTCCACGGCCTTCAAGAAGGCTATTGTTAAATAATAATATTAATAACCCGCTGTGTCGTAATAAGTCATAAATACAAGTACCTAAATAAACTAAATTGGTCTTTAAAATTTAAGACAGGTATTTGAGTAACAAATATGTACAAAGTAGAATAACTGTACACAAATTCGCCGTCTCAAAAATTGAACGTAGGCAGTCGACATCAGTTTATAAATTACGAAAAGAGAATTGTAGATTTAATGAAGTACTGGTTGTTTGTACGGTGTAAAGTGACTTACTAAAATAGTTTCCGCAAATCGTAGGAAATCGGTAATACAAGTAGGTACATTCAACACCGGAAACCTATTCAAGAAAGATTTATCATTATTAGGAAATACGCGTGCAGCATCGCCACGAGGCAGTGCTTCTAAGATGTCTATAAATGGCACAATTGTTGTTATTTTCTAAGACAAAACTAGATAATTCGTTGTTGTTGTATAGAGATAAACGTCTGCCGATATTTGTTAAGTGTTATCGGATACCTGCATAGACGCATATCGTACATTCCATGTTTGTGAAGACTGCCAATTTGGTCTAAATTTACAATTTAAATACCTACGATACGTCGATGAGATTGATTTCAATTGCCGTTATGGTCTTAAGGATGCTGTGATTCTTCTATTGCATAATTTTAACGATATTGTATAAAATTTTATGGATAATATGATACCTCCATCTTGATATTACGTAGGGCCTAGTCAAATCGAATTCGTTGTAATTATTAAATTTAATCCTATAAGGTTATTTTAGGTATTTTGGAAATCTTCCATAGTTAATTAAAATATTAACAATATTGCTTTATCTCCAAATATATATGTATATATATATATATATATATATAACAGATATAGACAATATGTTGTGTACGATACGGCCACGAGCGCATCACGCTTCATTTGAGATTTTATAGTACATAATAATTATAAAACGAGAGAGTTCGGAAACCGGGTGCTTTAAACTTTACATCATGTTATATGTATTGATTTCTTTAGCGAATGTTCTCTAGTTATACAAAATACATATGACTTGCTAGTGAAGGGAACGCCCTGTACGTAAATTCGAGTGATGGCGAAAGGTACTGCGCAAAGTTTTAAGTAATAAGGGCATAACGCACCTTTGCTAGGCGAAGGTTGCTAAAACATTATTACATAAGTATATAAAGTTCATTTAATATCGATAAGATCTACTCAATCAATGAGAAGTTAACTGCAGAGAACACCAATTTAAATCGTGTAGATATAGGAACAATATGATAATGTGAATGGTTGTTACTAAATCTTAGCACGGAAATCGACCTATTGAATTGTTTGCACACCGCTTCTCCCTTTGACGACTTCCTTTCATAACGTTTGTAATCCTTTAGTCTTCCAGTGTAGCGAAAGCTTCCATACCATAAGAATTATACTTACTCTTGGGGCAGGAAAGTAGGAACTATGTGATGACTATGTCAATTATTTCCCCATTCCAACTCTGATCAGCTACTTTAAAGTATTTTGTTACCTCTTGGAATAAATCTCTTAAGCTTAGTTTAGACTTTGTTCTAGTTTTCCTCAGATTCAATGGATGTGGTATAGATGTGAATCAGTATCGCTGTGTATTAGTGACCCCTGCACATGACGCTGGACTGTACTCGGGAGATATTATTTTCATTTTCACTTAAAAAATACATTTACTTATTTCATCATATATTGCAACGTTTAAGTTTTCACTAAACAATCTAACAGAGAAAAATATTTGAAAGAATGATATTTTTTAATGCTAAAATTTGTAATAACCACATAATAATGATAATTTGTTGATGTCGAGTACAGTCAGGGTGCAGAGTAGTATCCGCCTTCGTAACTTTAGAGTGCCGCGGATTGCTCCTTAGCGGTTAGATTGGTGGTGAGTGCTCTGTTGAATACAATAAAACGAAAGTAACTGTTCTGTACATAAACCCCATATGACCCCAAATAGTATTAAGAAAATATGTACCTACGTACAGGATTACTTACTACTGGTAATCTGCAGAATAATTGCAAATTACATCAAAAATCGATCAAAGACAAAAATCAATGTATTTATACAAACTTATTGTATTCAATGATGCACCCTTTGGTGGCCCTAGAAAACATATTATATTCTACGTTATTGTTAATCAGTGTTATACCTACATCTTATCGTCTCGTTTAAGAGTTACAGTGTTGTATAGATTGGTACGATTTATTTGTAAATTCTGAGATTATTCTGTTATTATTATTGTAAAGTTTCTTTTAATAAATAAAATTTTCATAATCGTTCATTGAAGTGTTTTATTTAGATCAGATTTAAAATCCTTTGTAATTTATTTATTGTTCGAGAATTTCAAATTGAGCTGCGCTGGTGCTAGAACCATTACAATTTCTGCTCCACATTTCAGCACTACGGAAATATCGTTCCAAGTGTTCGTTTTTGGACATGAGATCAGATGCACTCATATACGCGTTACATGTAGTACTACTGAAGGCACCTTCTGAATTGCAATTCGAGCGTGATAAGTTCCGCATTAATTCATAATGTGAAAAATTCATAGACATTACAGACCCGTTTTCAATGCCATGAGTGTAATTGGGTTCAGTCAAAGTGTCAATAAACATGTGTCCTGATGCGAAGCTATGTCTCACTGGACTCGTATGGGCCGTGTTCGAGTTGTATTCGCCGTCTACTAGCTTACTTTTCTTTAATCGACCTAAGGTCAAGTCCAAAGACCGCACTGCTTCGTTTACATTGAATGAGTTACGCTTCGCCGCGGGTTCATTTTTGAATTTCATCGACGGTCCAGACTTCGCTTTGTTTACCGATTTCTTATCACTTGGCGTTTCAGCATTGTCTTCCATAGTTTATTAACTTGTTGATTTAAAAAGCGAATTTACATCATCGCTATTAAAATTAAGACGACATAAAATGAGACGTTTACAAGTAGATTGTTATTACTCAAAAAATCATCAAAATCATTTTGAATCATTTGTCGTTGTCATTTTCCATATTATTGACTTTATGTCATTAATTTAAAATTTGATTATTCCTATTATCAAAATACATATACTATACTCGATGGTCGCGTAAATGTTTTGTAAACGTCTCTGTGGTTTATTCAGATAAAAACACAAGTGCTCATAGCTAACTTTCATTGGACTTAAACGTTTCTTAATGTTTGTAGATATAGATATCTATAAAACAAACATTAAATTGATACGTAAGTATAGGCAAACATATTCAGAAATGAACCATTACTATAACGCCATCTGTGTATAAACGTTAGAAAGGGGTAGTACATCTACTGACAAAGTACTCTTTGCGAGCATATAATGCTTATTAGAATATATCGGCAGATGGCGTTACTATCTCAACATAAATAGCTTTACTCACTAGATGACGTTTCATTCTACGAACTGTAATTTAGATAAGCACATTGAAAATCAATTGTTACATACAAAAAAACGTTTTATTGGAATATTACTGGAATATGAATGATATTAGAGGGATTGGACTAGTAAATTCAAATGTATTGAAAATGAAATTTAAAGTTAACGGAAAATGATTGTTTAGAATAAATAAACTTTAAAATGTACAAAACATTATGTATGACAGACATTATGCAGCTGTTATGATGTGTACATATATATTATATGATATTATCCTAAAAAATCGGTTTGTATGATTTTTGAAGGTATGTAGGAGTCGCAAAGCGCTGCCGCGGTCGGCGCCACCGCTTCAATTTCCGCCTTTACATTACTACGTAGCATCGCTTGTAATTCTTCTTTGATACGAGAACCTGTAAAATTACGTTACATATATAAAGAACTACATATTTTTAACCGAAATTGTTTAACTAGATAAACTCTCTACGTTGAATCTAACAGACGGCCGTATAACCTTAGAATGTAGCGTAAGAAATAATTTCACAAAAATAAGTATTTTAGTAATTCCTTATAAGCCTGATCATTATATTCTTAAATTTCATAATATCCTATAACACTTTACATGAATTTTACTTTATAAGAAAACATGATCAAAAATATAAGCACATAATAAAAATATAACAATAGGTAGTAACATTTACAAAAGACTGATTTATATAATTTATTATCATAATTATTATTTACTAAATAGGTTATTTGTGAATCGAATACAATATAATGCAAATTCACATCTTTTTCTTCAATTATATACTTCGTAATGATATTCTTTACTAAGTTAAGATCCTAAACCATTTTACCTATAGGAGTATCCAGATAGGGCCTTTTTATAAGTGCTGCTAGTTTACGTTTGTCGAGAGTTGTGAGAACCAGCCGAGCTTCATTGGGCACAAGAGTCATAACGTCACTATGACGAATTCCGAGCAACATCAAGGAGCTGCAAGCGAGGGACGAGGATAGGTGGGATTGTGCCTGTAACGAAACCAAGCTTAACGTTTTAAGCCTATTTGTTATCGATTCACTCAATGCTTAAAAAACATTAGTAGTAATTATCTTTTTCATCTTTTACAGCTGAAGACATCCAGATGTATAATATAGAGGCTGATGAAAATCATGCGTAATTAAATTTACATTAAATTAAAGTAACCTATAGTATCTGTTAGAAAAGTCATAATCTAAATTACATTTTATTACTAAACTAGCCCAATAGCTTTTTATTTTCTATTATAAATATGTACTTAACATATGTATGAAAGGAACATGCAGCCCTCTTTATTTTATCCTTTCACTATCGCCCATAGGCAACTACACCCAACTCCATAAATAACTAAAGTACTCTTCGTAGCTGTTATTAATACTAAATGCTAAGATGGAATGCCTCAAAAAACCGTTCTCACTCCCCAAAGCAGAACACAACACAAAATTAACACTACAGACGACTTAACAATATAAGGCAGAAATATTTACTTTTGAACACTAAGTATTTCTATTTTCTATAAAAATCCATATCCAGGTATATTTAAATATGACTCCCGATTGACCAAAGTCTCATTGCTTTTGGCCCAAAGTATTTGTTCTTTACTGTATACTTACCAAAGACCCATATTTGTAAGTAAGGAATATCTCGTAACCGTGCGGGTCGTGGTCTACGAGCGCAAGAGCCTTCAGTTGTAACTCTTTTACAAGTCGACATAGAAGTTGACGAGTACAGACGTCCGGATACCCTTTTCCCTTAAATGTAATATTTTTCTAATCATTCTATTGTTAACTATAGATTCATGTCTTTTTTTTTATTGTGAAAGAGTAAGAAACGGGCATGCAGGCCACCTGATGTTAAGTGGTCACTACAGCCCATAGACAACCACATCCAATCTCAAATAGAACAGAAGTTCTATTTAAGGATGGACGCGGATGCGTTCCTACTCTTGAGGACTAAGATGGTCGCCTCCAATAATGTGTGTCCGGCAACCACACCTCCACGCACCTTTTATAATTGAAATTTAATATAATATTTTTTTAATAATAGATGCTATAAGTATTTATTTATTTATTGACTGGATTTAATGAAATCAAATCTTATCACATATTTATTCAAACTAAATCTTATAACACACGTTAAATGCCACATTTTAGAAAAACATACAATTGTTATTTATGTTATCGTTCTAGCCTTAGAAAGCTATGAACACTGGCCTTTGGCTGCTAAAAATAAGCTTCTTCTAACTGTCGCCACTACGGCTGGTCCTCTGATCTGTGTTTAGTGGTTTCAGTTAAAATAAACATTTAGAAATGTTTACGTTTTCTATAAAGTTATTATTGTCACGTCTATTATAGACACAGTGAAAAAAGGGAGGAATTTCTTGTTTTAGTATGTTTCACTACAATAAAATGAATAGATGCATGTCATGATGGTATACGGTGTATTCAAAATTCACACCAAAGTATCTCTGACTGAGTAAAGGTTATTCACAATTTTATAGAGTACTAGCAGCTGTACACGAGTGAGTTCGTGTGGGCTTTAAGTTTCGGGATTTTCCAGATTTTCTAACAGCAAAAAGTTGTCATATACCTGAATACATGAAAAGTTTTAGAGAAAATAAATGTATATCATTTCTCAAATTATCGAATTGTCGACAGTAACGTTGTTACTGTAAAACAAGTTAATTTCATAGTGTCGGTTTTTCGTGACGATGTGCGCGCGTATCGTAAAATTTAGACACGGATGCGTTCCTACTCTTGAGGACTAACATCGTCGCTTCCAATAATGTGTATCCGGCAACCACACCTCCCCAACCGAAACGCAATACATGAAGAACATGTTGCTTTACGGCGGG
>DWON01003371.1:0-18189 GCA_018251015.1 Phocides pigmalion okeechobee
TACAATAATGGAAATCTTAAAACTTATTACAAAAAAGCCTAACCTAAACTATGTAAAGAGAGTATTAGTATATAGAGAAATATATATTTAATATAATATATGTATTGCATAGTATGTAAAGAACCAATCAAAATTTCAGGATTTTAGCTTCAGCTGTTTCGGCTGCGCGTTGTTCTCTGTATTTGTCAGTCACTTTACTGTAACTGAAATCTTTAAACAATCTAAAGGGAGTGAGTGTCCATGCGGCATAGTGCTAAGAACGCTAGCCGCACTCTTCCGTTGAATAGCGTTCACAACTTCACGCGCGAGATATGAACCAGCCCTCTTGTCACCGATGGCGTCGAATAAACGTGGAACTAATTGTTAGAATATTTTTTTGGCAAAAAGTAAATAAATAAATTTATATTATTATTCATTTGATACATTAATGATGCTTTCCGTATTTAACGTATTGGCGCTTTTTACAAAGGTTTATAAATTTGGTGCTATGACCAACTTCAAAAATACTAAGGTCGTGGGTTCCGTTAACATCCCAGACCTAGAAAATTCGTTCTACAGGATCATCTTTAGCTTCTTGGTGTTCATTGAAATTGTCAAAACAGCTGAACTGATTTTCTTGAATTTTAACATAGAAATAGACTGGACCTTGGAGGCGGACATTGGCTACCTTTCGTTGCGAAATTAAAACTTGAAGGGATTGAAATAGGGGATGCATTTTCTTCCGGAAAATGGTTGTTTTCCAAATTGTATACAAGTACAGGTTTTTATATTTGGTTCTTTGATATAGCGTCAGTGAAGTTGAAAAAGATATTTTTTTACATTAGAGATACAAACATAGATATTTATGTTTCTTCGAAAGAACGTAAATGTACGTAAACGTAAAAAAAATTACACCTCTAAGGGTGTCAAAAAAGAGCTTAAACGCTGAAATATCCTAATACTCATTAACTGTATGTAAATACCTTACAATGAAATAAAATATTTGAATTTTATTTTGAATTGCCTTTTTCGCGGGCAAAATCTACTATTTAATAAGCAATACAATGGATAAATCATGTAACATCAAAATCCATGAAACTTTACACCGATAAACCATTAATAAGTTACGGTTAATTAAACTAACAAGTAGTACTCGGAAATAAATCTAGTTTTTCTTACCTGACCTCCAATTAGGGCAATAAAATTAAAACTCTAGCTCTAGTCGATGAAAAAACATTCGTTAGCCTTGAGTTCATTACTAAGAATACTTGGGAGTGTGATTATCTAGAGGAAAAAAGGAAGCATATTAGAACTAGATTAGACAAGGGAGAAGCCTTTGCCACCCTCGGAATCCGCCATAAAATAAAACTTTTGTTTTGGTTGGAGCGGTTGCCGGCTACACTTACAAGTGAGGCGACAATCTCAAGCATCAAGTGAAACAACACGTTTATTCACGACGTCTATTTTTAGATCTGTTTAATGTTATTTGTGGTTGTACATGGGCTACAAAGATCATTTCATATCAGATACCTTGCTCAATCAATGGTTTGCTACTTTTTCAGTTTTAAAAAGTAATGATTTTAAAACAATTGTTTAATTCCTGTTCTCCTGAATTACTTCTTCTTCCATTATAATCCCTCGTGAATCAATCCTTGTTTCCATTGTAAAGGTACGGTTGCCGGCTACACAAGCGAAATTTCAGTCCTCAGGAATAGCAACGTATCTATGCATGACCGACCTCAAGCAAGACTTAGTGGTTAATATTGGACGTGGATGTCAGTGGGCTACACAGGCCATTTAAGAACATAGACTTGCTAACTTGTTTGCTACTTCAACTTAATAAAAAACATAAACATTGTCAATACGGAAAGAGTTCTTTCCTTTATTTTATTAAAAACACCATAATTTATGACATTAATTTTGAAAACAGGATACACGGCTGTCATTTTTTACGTTTATTTATAAAACTTATGGTTACAATTACGTAAGTATTAGCTGAATAATTTGGACAACTAACACTATTCATACGAGGAAAATGAGCGACAGTGGAGCCGTACATAAGTCACCTTCAGTAACAAAGGATAAACGAAAGGATCAGAGGACGGTGTAACTTTGAATTTAAACTAATTGACTACCACAAACGTGCGTAATACAGCGGCTTCTATAGACTGTATAAGTTTTTTTTTTGTGTGAGACAAGTAGCAAACGAGCATACAAGCCACCTGGTATTAAATAGGCGCAGCCCATAGGCATCCACGTACAACCTCGAATGTAGATACGTCGCTACTTCTGAGAACTAAGATGGTCGCCTCGCTTCAAAGTGAAGCCGGCAACCGCACCTCTCCAATCGAAACACAAGTAATGTTTCACGGCGTATTATGAGGGCGGCGGTGGTACCCCCCGGTCGAACTGTAGTTGTAGCACCTATTAAAATAAGCGTGTACATAATGTAAAAAATAAGCAACGTCAGCAGTGCTCAGGATTTAGATGGGTGACAACTGGTGGTAGAAGTTTGACACACGCTTTCATACTTCAGAGTGCACATTGCGCAATCGTGAAATCTTATGATGGGCTTATATTAGTTTAAATAATTCTAACGGTTTGCAGCACCTATCGCGGCCTGACGAACCGACACCGAGAAGTGTTGGACTGCTTTTTGTGGATGTCCATGGGCTTCAGAAACTACTTAACATAACATAACAAATAAGTAAATAAATAAACATCAGGTGGCTTGTTCGCTCGTTTGTTATTTTTACAACATAATGATGATTAGGACGGCAATGGTACTTCCCCGGTCGAAATAGTTCTATCATGTCTCAAAATTATACTGCCTGACTTATAAACGTCTGATAACTGCATATCTAATAAAAGATTCATAAAAATTAGTTAACAGTATAAGGCGTGTACAAGTATATACCACTATACACATTTTAGGTCTTTATATGAACAGTGGTATTTATTTTTACTCTTTTTTATTGTGAAAGAGTAAGAAACGGGCATGCAGGCCACCTAATGGTAAGTGGTCACTGCAGCCCATGGACAGCCACGTCCAATCTCAAATAGAACAGAAGTTCTATTTAAGGTTGGACGCGGATGTATCCGGCAACCACACCTCCCCAACCGAAACACAATACAACATCAGGCCTGCATGCCCGTTTCTTACTCTTTCACAATAAATAAAAAAAAAACAATAACTTAATTTATTCGTATAAAATTAAATTCGAGCGAAATTATTTTGTAAACATATATCGTTGTCGTGTCGTAACGTAAATACTAGTTGCCGATATTTAATAACGTTAGACAAAATTAAACGATTTGAAAATTGAGCATGTTTCCATTACACGAAGACGATTTTTGTAGTAGTGCCTATTGATTTTGTAAATTTTTATTCCTACGCTTTTGTTTTCTGTACTTATAGTCCACGTTAGGATTGACTCGTGGATGCTATGGACACTTACAAAGCCAACATACAAATAACCATACTCAGAATAGAAATTTAAATTCATCATACAGGTTGTAAGGTGGGAGAATTGTAGTTCAAACGGGGAGGACCACCGGCGCCCTCATAATCCGCCGTAAAGCATTACTTGTATTTCGGTTGGAAGGTTGCGGTTGCCGAATACAATTTGAAGTGAGGCGACAATCCTAGTCCTCAGTAGTAGCAACGTATTTACGTTCGAACTCATATAGGATTTCGGTCGTGTTTGCGGTTGTACGTGGATGTCTATGGGCTGCGACTACTAAACCTCAGGTGGTTTGTATGCTCTTTTATTGCTCTTCTCACATAAAAAAAAAGATCTCGGCCTGAACGAGAGTCGGACCCGAAACCGTTTTCATGGCGGACCGGCACGGCGGTTGCTGTGCCATGCTATCAAAAATATACATCAGTAAAATTTTAAATAACATCTAGAAAAAAAAAAACTTTATCTGAAACGATCTCCCTACAAGGGGCTCCCAGATCGATGGTATTTACCTGGATGAGCTTAAATTCTGGCCATGAGAGGTGCTAGCTCTGTGATCATTCATCTTAAAGTTATGAGATACAATTTTGAAACAGCAATCGTTACCTATAATCTGTGTGTCTTAATAATGAGTAATATAAAACGAGGAAGCGTGTACCTTTGTGTACATGCGTTGGAAGTAATATACACAAGTACGTCACGAGCTAAATAATGATTGTTAACTGCAGAGTAGAGTCGTCTGACACTAACCAGAATCGATGCACGTATTTTATTTTTGCCTTATCTGTTTTCTTTCAATATTTGAACTTGCAAATAAACATCGACAATTCTTATGTTACAATTTTTCGAAAAATTAAAAACAAAAATATCATCAAGTGAGGCAGATGGTTTTCTTCGATTACCAATTTGCTTACCTATGGACTAACTTAGTCCACAGGAGTAATAACACGTCTGTAAACTTATGTACGTAGAATTACCAATTCCATGGGAATAAATGTCAGCAGTGACCTCTTGGCATCGGTTGGACTGTGTAGAATATATGGTACGCAAAGATAAAAGCGGTAACAGGAGGTTAGGTTGTCACCACTAAATGAATATAAGTTGCTTGTGTCGAACCCGCCAAAGTAACTTATACATCGGCTTACATGGAGAACGCGAGTCTAAGTGACTATACTTAGAATCGCGAGTCTCAGTATAGTCAATCAGTGTTATACTTTACACCTTATAAGTGCACAGACACTACAGACAGCATGCTCGTTTGATATTTCTATGATTAGCATACTTTTTGAACCTGTCGCTTTTCTTCCTATGGTTAATATTGCAAATTGAACACAAAACCGATACGAAAACATCGAGAATATCGTTGCATATAAAACTGTCACTGACGTATCGCCTCAAACAATGCGCACGTGCATTTATTGCGGCGTTACTGCGACAAGTGGCCCGATTTCTTTAAGGTGAAGGCCCGCGACTTGCGACAACAAGCCTTAGAGCACTTTGCTAAAGGATATACCGGCCTCTGACACTAAGTGTTTGGCACTTCGTCGAACCTTGAGGCTGCATGTGTGTTTTGTACACGACAGGATTATTCGACTGTGCTCTTTTGCGGTAGGTTTGTTGAGTAGCGATTTTACAGGGAATTTGTTAAACGTTCATATAAATTAACCGGTGAATATGACTGATTTAAAGAGCGCCTTGAGTTTTTCCGTCGACTTTTTTCTCCCGGTCAACGTTAGCTAACAGAAGCTTAAAGCTGATGGACCGATTTTACATTGTAACCTTGACATTCTGACATGACACAAAATATTTGAATTTGGTAAGTTTTCACCTGATTTTCATTGAAATAAGGTGTAGTCTCCTAGATTAAGGATATGTGTCTGACGAAACATTTGAAGGTGCTAGAACTACAGTTCGTCGTCGCAATCCATCGCACATCAATATTTGTGTTTCGGTTGGAGATGCGGTTGCTACACTACACATAGGGTATTCACATTTACGTAATGAATGTCAAGGGTACAACGTAAAAACAGTACATCTGCTTTGAGATATTGGCTTGAGTGAACCGGGGGAAAAACCGGGATTACCACTAATACATTCAGCACGCGTATATGCAAAAGAACATGTAAAAGAACATGCAAAAGAAAATATAAAAGAACATGTAAAGAAAATCTAAAAGACACGTAAAACCCCCTGTAAAAGAACGAAACTTCCTATCTTGCCTCCGCTGAACACAAATTAAGGATGTGCAAAGATCACCAAATTGCAGATGATCGAACGGGAAAAAAACTTGAGAAAATTAGGTCAAAGTCAAGCGACCATTTTGACATGAATTTGGTTCAAAATCGATTTCCATACATATCAAGTACCTCGTAAATTAAGAAACGTTATAGTTCATGGCTAGCATAGGTATACTATTCTATTCTACTACATCTTTATGACGCTCACATCATTACCCAATGACGTGAGCGTCATCGAGAAATAGTAAATATTACAATTGTTTATAATTTTATATGAGAGTAGAATACTATCATAATTACTTTTCTTTTGGTAAGAGGAGTAGCAAACGAGCATGCAAACCACCAGATGTTATTTGTTACATTTTTGAACTCGAACGAAGATACGATGCTACTCCTGAGGACTAAGATGGTCACCTGGATTCAAAGTGTAGCCGGCAACCGGACCTCTCCAACCGAAACACAAGTAATGCCTTATGTCGCATTATGAGAGCGGCAGTAGTACTTCCCCGGTCGAACTATAGTTCTCCCACCTGCCAGAACAGTTATCAAAATTTATCGCTCCAAATTAAAAATGTCATAAATGATCCAAATTCAGGATACATGCGAATTTTAACTGCTAAGGAGACCATTGTGCCACGCGCAAACGATTAGCCTGCGTAGATTTCGTAATGTTCTTCGTATAAACTCTAGGTGTTCATCATATTAAAAGCATTTAGGTACTATGGTATATGGTGTATGGTACCTATATGTAGGTATATATGTAGGTACTATAGGTATGAATTAAACTAAACATTATTAAATTCTATTTTCCTTAACAAATGATACATTATTATTAGCTTTTACCCGCAGTTTTCCTCGCTTCCTCAATGTTATAAGACATGATTTTATCAATAGATTTGTTCGCTCACCTGTATTTCAATCCTACATATATATTTAAAGCAAATCTATAAAAAATATAAAAAATAAAATTTTTCTATCGATTTAACTTAAAAACCCTTGTTTTTTTAAGTCTTTAATGATATGTTATGTTAAATTTCTATGTACGTATAAATATATTATTAATGTTAAAATAATAAATTAAAATTCTTGTGCAAAGTTCACACATACATATCAAGTTAGTAGACATTAAAGGCATTGTCTAGTAAAAAGCAGAGGGCTATTAGGATATTAATAAATAAATTATAAAAAAAAGGAATTATACCCCTTAGGGGTAGAGTATCCAAAATTCCATTCTTAGTGCCCTCTTAAGTTATAAAGGACGTATCGATAAAATTTTAGGATTCTGTCGTCAGCGGTTTCAGCTGTGTTGATCTTTCGGTTTGTTTATCACCTTCCTCATATACATATATCTGGATATTATGATAAAAAAATGTTATGATAAAATCGCAAAACGAGCAACGGGCACTCTCAACCAGGTGGACCGAAGACATAATTTGGATAGCGGCTAACCGCTGGATGCAGGCATAGGACCGATCTGAGTGGCGGCATCTAGGAGAGACCTATGCCCAGCAGTGGACGCGTAAAGGACGGATGGATAGATGGATATATATATAATATACGTACCGTATATATGCGGTTTTACATGCGAGTATGTAATTTAGTTTTATTTTTATTTACAGCTAATCTTATAATCCGAGTAATGCTCTCGCAATTATTCAAGAAAATCTACAATGGTAAAACCACATTACCTAACTACGGATTAGTATTTAGCACAAGTTAAAGATTTCTGTGGTCGTAGTCTTTTACCAACATACAAGGATAGTACCTAAAAATTGGCAATGAATAAACAACAATGTTTTTTGCAAGCAATGAGAAATATAAATAATTCAAATTGTATAATAATGCGAGTCGGATACACGAGGGGAAATCCCGTGAAACAAACACGTCTCCTAATTTTACCCCTTAAGGGGATATACATAACTGAATTTTATTTATAAACTGATTTTTTAAATTGATTTTTCAAACAAACCCACGTTTGATCGATGCTGGTGACAAGAGAGCTCCGCTTCATATATCACACATAGAAGTACAATCACTATTGAGCGCAGGAATGCCAGCGTTCTTGGCACCATGCCTCTTGAACACGAACTCCTTGTAGGTTGTTTAGATTAGGTTTTAATTATACTTAGATTTAAGGTATTCAACATTATATGTAGGTTAACAGAAATCTAAACATTAATTTCCGCATTTATAGCTATTAAAAATGATGTTACCAAACGACACCCATCCAACCTCCTTAGGGGATATTTTTTTCAAAAAATCTTATATATTTACTACGTTATACATATAAGGTACTGGGGTCAATTAAAGCCCATTGAATTATTTGTGCGTTATCAACATGTGAAAGAAGGTAAAACAATATATAGTTCGAGGTGCCACTGCCGCCCAAAGGTAGAACTATAGTTCGACTGGGGAAGTACCACTTCCGCCCACATAATCTACCGTTACATAACGCTTGTGTTTCGGTTGGACTTGTAGTTGCCGGCTACACTCTCAAACGAGACAAACATCTAAGCTCTTTAAGTAGAAACGCATCGAAGGACCTCAGATAGGCCTTTAGCCCTGTTTGAGGTATGACGTGGATAAGATGCAGCGTAGCCCAGAAGTAGCAAACATGCAGTCCACCTGATGCTAAGCTGCTTCTGCCCAAGAACATGTGCATCTAACTCTTACGGAGTTAATTATGGAGTTAGTTACAGAACATGAGGACCACTTTAAGTTGATCACAGAAAATGCCCATTTCGTTTTTTTTCACATAAAAATGGCGAATCAGTTTTATTATTTTATTAAATATATCATAAACGTTAAACACGCAATGTTATAAAGAAATTAATCCAACTAATTAAAGGATTGTGATACCGGCTTGCTACGTCGGCACTTATCTCTGTAGCTGTGGACGTCAGCAGATATACCATTCTCTATGAATCACGTAACCTTGGCTTTCAATGCGGTTAACACTTTCCCTGCTGCGTACAACAAAATTGTGTATTGCGTGGCGCAACGCTTGCGGCTTGTACACACCTATGTTGTACGTACAAATTTGTATGGATTACGGGCGAACAAAAGTGCGGTTACGTCGGCGCTTTAAGGCTGAGGGACGGACATTACATCTTTGTGTGTTTTATAGATGATACACAGATGCTAAAAAAATCCATATATCAGTGAATTGTCGGCGCATCTTCAGTGTAGACAAATAAGCTCCAGTTTAGTACCGCCTCTCGCAACGCTGACACGACCTAATATATGAACGCCGCAGTCAAGTGTTAAACTGTGTCCACGGGCGAGGTGCTTCAGACAATTTACATTTTTGAAGTCATACTTATTTTCACCACTCGAGAAATAAGATCAAAAAGTATTTTAAGAGTTACTACAGAAAATTATGAGTAATCCGCGTCCACGGGCGAGGTTCTTCAGGCAATTTACGTTTTTAAAGTCATACTTATTTCGGCACTTTACAACAAACTAACTTAACTTACTTAATCTTCAGAAACATATACAGAAAATTACTACAGAACATTATGAGAGCAACAAAGGTACCTGACCTTCTTTCTACCTGCGGTGGAAATAGCTCTAGTATCTGGTGAGCTGTACTAAAAGCGCAGTTACGGTGTGTATATTTAAAAAAATTTGCTTAACAGGCAATTGTCTTAACTATACTACCTATTTACTCAATCCTCAGTTTCAATATAATATAGCGTGATAATATACAGCCTATAACGAGATCATAACTACAGCCATTCGTTGTACCAAATTTGAAGTAGATCCGTACTTTTCACTTTAGAGACACAAATCGTGAAACGATTAAGTTTCACTTTTATATAATAGTAAAATAAGGAGGTAAGAAGGAATAATATAAGAATATTTAATAATTTAAGAACGTTAAAAGGTAATAAAGGTACCAAATGTAAATAACATCAATGTTAAAAGCATTATCAATCAACGTTACGATATTGAGAAAACAATAAAAGAGAATTCAAAATTATAAACTTATAAATCATATTAAAATTAAACAGTAAATCCACGCGGGAATGCAGCTAGCGTTCTTGGCACCATGCCGCATGGGCACAGACTTCTTTTAGATTGTTTAAGTTATGTTTTTATTATTACTAGTTATAAGATTTTCATCATTGTAAATATATATTTTATTTTTATAAATTAATTATTGACTAAATTATACGAAAAGAAAGTGAAAGAGTTAAAAAAGTAAAGAAAAAATATTGCAAAATTGTCGTGGAAAATGTGATAGTGGAAACAGTGTTTAATAATTTTTGCGATCAACACCTAAGATTTTCCTCAACTCATTGAGATGTACACGGAATAATGACGACAAGGACAGTGGCATAACGAATGTGTTAACCATTTGTCTTGTCGGTCCATATGCATATATTTTATGTAATAATTTGACGGATTCTCGCTTGACTCATACCTTACACATTTGTTTAAGTTTTTCATAGAATTGACGTGTTTAATGATTGTGGATTTGATTTATCGGATTTTTTGGAAGCGATTAAGATTAATGAATGTACTTTATGAGACATTTTTATAAGACTGTGACAATTATGTCAACTTTCCAAGCTAATGATACAAATTCAACGTATAGGCATTTTCAACAGCGTTACGATTGGCAGCATTACACTGGAGATGTTTTTTTTCGCTGGAGATGCGCCGACAATTCACAGATTTTTTTAATATCTATGTATCATGTATAAACACACAGATGTAATGTCGGCCCCCAGTCTTATAGCGCCGACGTAAACGTGTAGCGTCAACCAGTACACAGCCGTTGTGTTCGCCCGTAAGCTGTGAGATTTGTATTGACACAGAAGTTGTGTAAAGCCGCATGTGCGTTACGCAAAGTAAAACACGACAGTTGTGTCTCCCGCAGTTAAACTGTAAGTGATGTTATTATTACAATTTATCCTTTTCTTTAACGGTAAGGAAAACATTCAAAAAACTAAGTCATTTACTCATTATTATTTAACGGGTACTTTCGATTAATGCTTTTTAATTGGCGATATTTCAAACCAGTTGCATGGCTCGTGGTCACGGCTAAACGAAAAAAAAACCGGCAATTAAAAACCGTTAATCGTGAGTACCCGTTATATAACAATGTATAAATTCCGCGATAATCTTTATATATATAATTCTTCTGCGCGTGTGTATGTCACTGAACTCCTCACCGATTAACCATCGTAGAGTCAACTTACCCCGATGATGCTCCGTTTTGGGGCGAAACACATGTTGGTACTAATATGTGTAATGGTATATATTTTTAATCTGCATGCTTTGAAATATATATATTATTATTATACATTGTGGTGGCGGATTGTTGCAAAGTAATTTTAACAACAACTTAATACATTTTACTATGTATAAAGATTCTACACGTTTAGCCGTGACCACGAGCCATGCAAATGGTTCGTAATATCGACATTCAAAATCATTCATCTGTATCGTTACATAATCAAATAGCAAATATTTTTAATACAGATAGTAAATTTACAATATAAACGAGAATCTTCAATGAAGCATCTTGAGGCATCTTGATATCAAACAGAGATGCACCCGAAATATTTCAAACTAAACAATCTAAGACAAACATCCCTCTTAAAACTTAACATAAATAAGTTCTAGAAACAAAAAGAACGGTACATCAGACTGTCGTTGTAGGGTATAAAGTGAAGCTAATGAACATAAATAATACCTGAAAAGATCCTAAAGTCACAGTTTTATCTTGTACATTAAATTTGGAAATGATAAATATAAACTACAACTACAGTTTACTTCTTTAAAGCCTTTAAAATAGCTTAGTTGACTAACTTAATAGCCTAAAATAGCAGCTAAATTAATACCCATTGATAAGAATAGCTCTGACAAAGCACGACAAAAATCTAATGCAGATGAACTTTAAAAAAAGGGTCGATTAATAAAACGGTGATAGCAAAAAGTTAAGGATCCATTATTTTTCAGGCAAGTAGGTAATCTTTTTGTGACAAGAACCACGACAATCTGGGAAAACCACATTAATGTATTACTGGAAAGCGTGTTCACGATTCAAGTCCTATTATATTCCATGACGAAAAACAAGCGATTTTCCTATTTTTAAACAGAAATCCTAAATATTTCTACAGTTTTTTTTATGTAGAACCTACCAAGGAGGTCCAAAATACAAATGCATGGCTCATTTACTTTTTAGGAGAGTATCATACGAGCATTGAGCAGGCCAATTTATAGTTGCCATTGTAACCCATAGAGATCCAAATTCAGTCTCAAATGGGACTTAAGCCCTATTTAAAGTAGTATATAAATGCGTTTTCTCATGTGAACTGACAATGCAACCAAAACATAAGCATTGCTTCTAAGATCTAAGATGGCACGTAAATGGATTTCCACTTTTGAACTGTCACTCCTCTCCAACCAAAACGCAATAGAATCGACGGATTGCGTGAGCTGCAGAAATAACTCCTCATGTTAAGCGTATTTCCAGCACCTTTCAAGTATCTTCTCACTTGAAACATAGTCCCAACCTTTCAAAACTACTGTCAAAATTTTAACGCTATTAACCTAGAAAACAAAAACCAATTCTTTGGATCCGTATCGATCTTTTTCCAAAAATGAAAAGGTGACGAAACATGCGACACTTTAAACAAAATATGAGACCATCCCTATATAGAAGAGAAAGTCGATACAGAACCTCTTTTGTAAATACAGAGGTTAATAAACTCGGATCGATAAACGGTATAATAAAGATTAAGAAACTTTGCAATCTTAATCTGAGTCGTAAATAGATGAGGTGGCTGACAAATCGTAAACATTATGTGTACATATATACCTACATACATGTAGTTGTTTACATTTTAATTACAATAATGAAGATCTTGGAACTACCGATAAATCCGAACCTATCTTCATATTGGTATGTAGGAAATTCCATCCCTATCACGGTAAAATAGAGCCTAACCAAAACAATCTTAAGGGGGTCCGTGCCCGGGCATGGTGCAACGAACGCTGGCCGCATTCGTGCGTTGAATAGCGATCGCAATTCTCTGTAGGAGACATTAACCAGAACTTTTGTCACCATCAGCGTCAGTCAAACGTAAGACTAATTATTTGATAAACTATTTGGGACTCGGACCCCACGGACCAAATGCTTCAAAGCCAAGCGGAACCAATATGTATTGTATTACATCTATAGTATATACATAAAAGACTTCCTCTTCTGAGTGACTTGTTGACTGAGTTATTTTATAAAGAAGGAATCTATCATAGATACGATTGCGCTACGAGACTGAGGGGTTCTTCCGGACTCCTACCGGCTAAACCCCGACGGTGTTCCTCTATGCGTCCTTTGTGAGGACCACGGGTACGCTGTACCGTTCCTACGCTATGCCGATAAGGTGACTGACTGAACCAGAGATCAATACACAGCCGAAAACACTGAATCTAGAATCTGGAAAACTTACACATGTTTTTTCTATAGCATAAGCACTAAGGGAATTTTGGAAATTCCAGACTTAAGGGGTCAAATAGAAAACAAATTTTTGCATGATTTTATTATTAGAAATATATTATTGTTTACATAAAAATATTGTATCATTATTCTTAACTTTTAATTATTTTGTACAAAAAATGATTGTACTTCACGCGTCAAATCTGAAGGCTCTACACGATAAATTTGTATTGAAGAAGTGCGTTCTGTCAAATGTGAACTTCCTCATTGAAAACCAGTAATAACTGGTAAGAAATAAACACGCTTATTAATAGAGACGCCGGTAGTTTGGCCAAATGCCGAACATTCGGCCGCGCTCTCGGCCCAATCACCGAACATTCGGTCGCACCCTAGGCCCAATTACCCAATATTCGGCGAATGAATTACCAAGTCATGTCGATGAAAAATAATAATCATTATTTATTTCAGCTAATATAAACAAAGATACGAAAAGATGTAAATGAATACGTAGACCTATAACAAATAATTTTAGACACTACCATATCTATACAAATAATGAAATTGTATCTGATTGCTGTCTAGACATGGGAGATATCATATATTTTAGACACTAGAATTTCAGATTTGGACATTAGAACCGACAGTAATAGTTGTTAGAATTAATCTCAGTTATTTATATATCTCAGTTATCCGATTCCGCTGCGATTTTCACAGAATTTTTAATAGGTTTATAAATAAAAAAAATGACAATAAAAAAACTTTGCCTAGTCCTTTATTTACACAAAACTTAATATATAGTGGACTGCAGCGACTACCTAAGATCAGGTGCACGCTTAAGCTATTCTTCAGATTAAAAAAGCAATTTTACTATATGACGGATACTCACGATAACACTTTATAATTACCGATATTCCGAACCAGTTACTTAGAAGAAACTTAGTTTCGACGTCACCACGAGCCATGCAACTGGTTCGAAATATCGGCAATTGAAAAGCGTTAATCGTGAGTACCCGTTCGATAGTAATATGGTTTTTTATAAGAAGAATAGCACGGGCGTGCAGGTCACCTGACCTTAAATAGTCGCTGCACCGTGCTGCAGATGCATGAGTGAGAGAGTACCCGTTATATAGTGAAACTAGCTGTGCCCGCGACTTTGTCAGCGTTTATTTTACATAATTCTAAAATCGTGAAACAACCTACGCATACATACTGCCGGTGATTATTAAATTTTTCGCTCAATTTTCAAAACTTAACTTATTATGCACCACAACCTTCCTCAGGAATCACTCTGCAAGTTGATAATTGTGAGAAAATCCGTCCAGTACCTTTTGAGTTTATCACAAACAGACAGACAGAAAGACGCGACGGACTTTGTTTTATAATATTTAAAGATTATTGTTATAAATGGAAAAAATCCGCGATGATATAAGTTTTAAAATCGTATATTATAAGAAAATTCGCAAATATGCACCGGTATGACAGACTGCGTTATCACAATCAATGATTCGTTATCAGCTTATCATTTCGCGTTGCACCTCAGTTGTAATCAATTGCTAAATATCACAGACTGATAAAATTTCGTGTATCTGATAGTGGTGTTGTAGACTTTGGTGCCCAATGTCGTGATTAATTAGTTAAATCAAGCTAAGATTAATCGATCGCGGTCGGAAATTGGATGGGTGACCATAAGTGGTTAATTTCACGTGCTTATATGTTCCGGAAGGATTAAACAGTTCAGGTCATTGATAGGTGCCAGTCGTTAGTCCTTGCCAAAGAAAATATAGGTGATTTGAAAATTTGAAAACGTGTAAAATATGACTGGTTTTAAAACAACGGATGCGTTGACCCCTGACTAGTGTTTTCAACTTACTCTATGGTGAACTAAGGTCCAGGATTCTCCCAGTTGTATTAGAGACTTTAAGTTAACTTAGTGAGATAAAAAGGGTTACAACCATAATTCGTACAGTAAGGGTTATTAACTAGTAAGGTTTTAGGAGGTAGTAGAACCCCACCCCATTTTTTAAAGTGAATAATACTTGTATTTCAGTAGAAACATGTGGTTATTTAATGACCATCTTAGTCCTTGACGTGATTGACTTAAAGGCGTTTTTTGATCGAAAATTAGCAAACGAGCTTGTTAGCCGGTTAGGGAACTAAATTGTATTTATAGATCTGTGAACGATCCTAGACCTGCACGGTCCTTTGCTATTCTAGCATAAAAAAGTAAAATTGTATTTGCATACATTGATACAAGTTACTATCAAATATGCAAATAAAGGTCATTGACCTCACATATGTGTATGTACCAATACTTGAACGAAGTATATAGATATTTGCAATAATAACTGAAATCAAAAACTTGTTTAATTCACATAACTTGTCAGGGATGTCAGGTGCAACCATTGAAGTAGTAACAAAATTGACTCCTAATGTACACTCACCCAACTGATAGTCTAATGGTAAGATACTGGGACAAGACCCGTGGTTCGTGATTCGAATTGCTGAAAGAATTTTCAAAAATCTTAATTACAAATTCTTTATCACTTGCTTTAACAGCGAAATAACCTCTTTCCACCGATATGCTGGTTGTGTTTCACGATCGTTAACTGTGGTATCTCCCCGGATAATCCGCCTAGAATTAATATGACCGTTCACCACTTCAACAAGCCAATTAACAAGTATGTTGATAAAATTATTTGTAGATGCGAGTAAATATACGTTATATAACTAATGTAAGTTAGTTAATATATGATAGTGAGTCGAGTTGGATCCACTATATAAAGCTGGCGGTCCGAAGACAGAGTCACTCAGCGATTAACTGTCGCAGAGTCAACTTACCCTGATTACATCTTGGGGTGAAAACACGTGTTTTTTTTATTATTATGAAAGAGTAAGAAACGGGCATGCAGGCCACCTGATGTAAAGTGGTCACTGCAGCCCATGGACAACCACGTCCAATCTCAAATAGAACAGAAGGTCTATCTATGGGCGCGGATGCGTTCCTACTCTTGCGGACTAAGATGGTCGCCTCCAATAATGTGTATCCGGCAACCACACCGTGTTGATCGTAGTATGTATTATGGTATATATATTTACTCTCTTCACTTTTTTCTATCTTCTCAGTATTAAATTTCTGTGTATTACGCGCCGTAACGCGCATGCGGATTGTGCATATGTGTTGTGTTCCTACTAATCTGTATGGATTACGGGCAAACACAAGTACTGCATTTACGTCGGTGCTACAAAACTGCTGCGGAAACGTTTAAAAATATGTCACTTCTGTGAATTATCGGCGGATCTCCAGAATAGATAAAACAGCTTCAGTTTAGTGCCGCCTCCCGCTGACTTGGTGTAATATATTTTCATAAGTGTTAATATAACTGATTTAACATCAAGTGTCTTACGTTAGAATGTACCATGTTACTTCGTTACCGGTTACAATCGTGGTTGGGTTAGTAGTCTGCTCTTTTGTTGCCGGTTGAAACCGTGGTTAGGTTGGAAGTCTACTACTTTGTTACCGGTTGCAACCGTGGTTGGGTTAGAAGTCTACCATTTCGTTGCCGGTTGCAACCGTGGTCTCTCTGACCGTTACCCGTCAGTCCAATGCCATCCCGTTATAAGTCTTGAAGTAATCCGGGCAAAAAATCCTAATTATTATGTACGTGTTCATTTGTGTGTGACAGGTTTTTATGAAGGCTTCGCTTGTTTTTATTTAAATGCCAATTTTGGCATGCGTCTTCGCCCGCAATTAGAATTGTCACTCTTAGGTCCTTATTTTGTTATATGAGACTAACGACCCGCGCCAGCTTCGCGTGGATAATAAACTTTTTATTTTCTTACATAATTTTTCTTATATATATATGCATCCAGTCTTCACCTAGTTGCAAACACTAACAATTAGAAACATCTATTTCGAACGACGACTGAATTACTATATTGAGTTTAACTATTTAATTTCTCGCCTAATTTACAAAAAAACTTAACTTATTATGCAGCAAAACCGACCTCAGGAATCACTGTGAGAACACGGGGACGTTTTATAAAATTTTGTAGATATGGAAATTAACTTATTAACTCACACAACTTTTATGAGATAAATGATTTTGTAGATGCATATAATCCAAAAAAATATTATTAGGGACTGGACATTTGCATTGTTAGCAGAATAAGAGAGACCGTGATCTTAACACCATGGACTTCAGCGGTCCTCTAACAAATGGTCTGCATTCTCGTTTGCTATTAGAATCGGAATCAGATTTTTTCATGTGAGCAGAATAGCAAACGAGCATGCAAACCACTCGTCGTTAAATAATCGCAGCACATAGACATCCACGTACAACACAAACACTACTGAAATCCTATCTGAGACCGAACGTAGATATGTTGCTACTCCTGAGGCCTCGCTTCAGTGTAGCCGGCAACCGCATCTCTCCAACCGAAACACAAGTAATGCTTTATGGCGGATTATATACAATTTTAAAGGTTACAATCATGATATTGCTACTTCAGATTTTAAAATATACAACCTAATTTAGGCAAATGAAATGATTAGACCGCTATTACAATATGATGAAATACATTTTTCTAAAATAGTTATTAAATATCTGATTTGTCCCGATCTCCTTGAATCAAACAAGTAATATTATATTAAAATTAATTTAATCTTGTTTTTAGTTTAAAACAAGTTTGATTACTTCACGTACAAATAATATATTTATATAAATTTATATAAACACGCTTGTCAATGTAATGAAATAAACATTAACAAATTTAGAGCCGTCTACCACGTTATTGTGTAATTATAAGAGATAAGAGGGTCAGTACATATCCCGCGCAGAGAAATGCGATTGCTATTCAACACGGGTAAATAGCGTAGCTTTTCTTTCAATCCGTGTTATATCCTCATAGGGGAGAAATAAAAAAAATTGGGCTCACGCTAGAAAAGAACCTATTTTCAACATTTCAGGTTTTTAGATACGGTGTGTGTGTCCGTGCGTGTGAGTGTGTGTGTGTGTGTGTGTGTGTGTGTGTGTGTGTGTGTGTGTGTGTGTGTGTGTGTGTG
>DWON01003372.1:0-18184 GCA_018251015.1 Phocides pigmalion okeechobee
GGACGTGGTTGTCCATGGGCTGCAGTGACCACTTAACATCAGGTGGCCTGCATGCCCGTTTCTTACTCATTCACAATTAAAAAAAATACACAAAAATACTTGTGAAAACATAAGGACAGACAAATCATGATCGAAGAAACCAAGGGCGCAGCCAAGTAAAAAGATAAAAAAAAAACCCTTAAGTGCATCATAGGGTTCATAGTAACGGTATAAAGGCCAGTTACTATTGTAACCTACCTAATCTAAACTAGTGGGTACCTTAGGATTTCCTAACCCTAACACCTATAACTCAAATAATAATAACCTTGGTGTGATTCTTATTAAGATTAGAGTTTGAGAAAAAGTTTCCCCCTCTCTACATGAAAATTGTTCCTGACGATATCAAGTTTTTAGATAGGCGCCAATTTCAGCTAAATTAAATATTCAAATTTGATAATATCGTAAGCAATCTCGTACTCCGCTCATTGTGATAAGCCGTTGTGTTGCCCACTCGACACAGGTTTCCTTCCAGTATGAGAATGTTTGGACCATAGTTGACTAAAATCTTAAAGAAATTTGTGAAGAACTCTAAGACAAGCAGTTCTTTTGTTGATCCCCTTCACTGTTAAAGCAAGCGATAATTAATTTCCAGTAGATTCTATGTATACACGATACATATACCAAAATATTTTCTTTACTATTGTTGTCTGTCTGTTTGTTCCGGCTAATCTCTGGAACGGTTGGACCGATTTTGACGCGATATTCACTGACCGATACCTGATATAATAAGGAGTAACTTAGATTGTTTAGGTTAGGTTTTCATTATAATTAGTTTTAAGATTTTCATCATTGTAAATATGAAAATAAATCATAAAATCACTTAGTCTACTTTTATTTTATAATTACATAACATAATAATAACGCGGACGCAGTCGCGGGCACGGCTAGTCTCACATAAAAATATAGTAACGAATTGGGCGTTATTATATTTCAGAAGCTGTTAATTAAACATTCAATTTCAATTCAAGTCCTACTTGTACATTATCATACACTTAGATTCTACAAATGAACGGAACATTTTCTCGAGATACAGAAGAAAAGATGATCGTTATAAATCTTTAATTAACTTTGCCGTTTCCTTGTAAAAAATGTACTTAATTCTTTTCTCATTTCAACCGCAAAAATGTAAATACATTTTTAATTTGTCCAACCACCGTACAGTGAACGATACTATTAATTACTATTACTATAATATACATCGATATCCCTTCAGTTTTAGAACCAGTAGGGATAGTACGCAATAATGACAAGCGGCCAGATACCCTGACACTAATACCTTGGGAACGGGGGAGGGCCCTCGTATGGGATGCATCATGCGTTGATTCGTTCGCCCCTTCTCGCCTCGGCGGAACGGTGCCGAGGGATGAAGCTGCGGTGCTGCAGAAGAAGCCAAGTGGCCTAAATATGTCTCGCTAGGCAGTGATTGTAAATGCAAAAACGAACAATCAGAAACATCTATTTGGAACGACGACTGATTTACTATATAGAATTTAACCATTTAATGTCTCGCCCAATTTACAAAAAATACTTAACTTATTATGCACCCAAACCTTCAGCAGAAATCACTCTACCCGTTGTTTAAAAACTGTGAGAAAATTCTTCCAGTATTTAGTATTTAGTATTCCAGTATTTAGTAGTAGTCGTTTTTGAGTTTATCACGAACAGACAGACAGACAGATGCAACGGGGGACGTTGGTTTATAATATTTATAGATGTAACAATTAGTTACAGCATCATTTTAAGAGTAAATCTGTTGTTCGTTTAAGATAGAACATTCACTTTAAAGAAGAATGATTAAAAACATGAAATGAATCCTGAAGCACTATTAGCAACTTCAAGTAGTTTCTAGTGAATTTTTTGCGCATCATTTCTTGTTGTAAATTACACTTTACACTTGATTGCAGACTTATCTCTGTCAGAATATAACTCAAGCACATCCTAATTTTGTAAATTACTAAGTTTATAATTTTGTAAATTGGAATAAAAATTTTACTGAAAGAAAAATAAAATGTTGATGAAATCAAACTAAAATCACCACAAAATTTCAAATTCAATATGTACCAGGTACTCATTATTAACGATTTTTGATTGCCGATTTTTCGAACCAATTGTATGGCCGTGAATACAGCTAAGTTTTATTGCGATTAAACTATGTTTAGACGACAGACGGCCAGACGGACGGACGAACAGGCGTACGGGCTAACGGACGAACGGATGAAAGGTCGAACGGACGAAAGGACGAACGTACGAACGGAAGATCAAACGAGCGGACTACCGAATGAACGGACGAACGGACAGGCGGACAGACAGACGGACGGACAGATTGACAGACGAACAAACAAACAGGCGTATAGACAAACAAATGGACAGGCGGGCAAAATGATTGACGAAAGTAGAAAGGTTTCGTCTAAACCATTGCAAAACCATAAAAATACCAACTTTTTTAAATGCACTTTTTTGTCGTAACTCCACATTCACGCAGTTGCAAAACCAGAAACAGGCGTTTACATCACCCGACATTTATCACCCGCGGTTGCGCGGACAAATCGTCCATGTGTACATTTATTCTAACGGCGCCTTTACTCGTGTTCATTCGTTCGGAAATTAAAAACACGACTTTGCGGTTTTTGGATTTAGATGTAAAGTTTTGTATAAGAAGTGCTTATTATAACATCACAAATTAAGACTTAATCCCTCATAATCTACTGTAAGCAATACTTGTATTTCGTTTGGAGAGGTACGGTTGCCGGTTACACTTCGAAATGAGCCGACTATCTTAGTCCTCAGGAGTAGCAATGTATCTACGTTCGAGCTCAGATAGGATTTCAGTGGTATTTGTGGTTGTACGACGTCTATGGGACTACGACTACTTAACATGAAGTGGTTTTCATGCTCGTTTGCTACTCTTCTCATATCTATTGGCGAACCTCGGGATTAAGACATATTTTTACGCCGTGACTGCAAAAGGCATGAATCTCTGTTATACAACATCAGCCGAAATATCGCTCGCGATTAAGTATAAAAATCGTGTGTGTAAATTTAATTTAGTGGCGTCTTTACAGGTGTTCATTCCATTGGCAAATAATAACATGGTTATGGGTTCTGAATTTTATTGGTAAGTTTTAATTAATATTATCAGACTTTATATGCGGAAATCCATGCTATAAAGTTATTTTTCAAATTAGTTTGCAAGAATCCGCTACCACCATGTTACACCCAGTATCTAACCGTGGAAGAGTACATACCCTGATAATCCACTTTGGGGCGAAAAACTTGTTGGTCATAATATGTATGATGGTATATACTTTTACTCTCTTTAGTTTCTCCTATGTGGGTCATAGTACATACATATATACCAGTATACCATACCGACCGTCCCCTCACAGAATCTTACAGATTTTACCTTTACTACCTTACTTACCTTTTAACTTGTTACCATCATGCGTTTTACCATAGCAATATGCGCAGATATGACTCAACTCCGGCTCAAAGGACCAAAAACAAAATAACAACGGTTATTCTTATGCGCGATAAAGATACAAAACAAAGCCCATTCCACTAACAAGTCGTTCATGTGAATATTCCTTCTAAGGGCCCATGCAGACATGCTACTTTTAACGTTATCAAACTACTTATTCACTACTTTGCGATAGGCAACAATATCGACCAATTTATTACATAGCCAACTTACGATTTGCGCCTTTAATTGCCCATTAAAAATTAAATGGTAATTAAAAAGTGTAAATCGTGAGTACCCATTATATGTATAATAAAATAGAGAAAAGACTATCAAGAAATTGTTGGCCTCGTGACCCAATTTTGATAATTCTTCAAAGCAATCTGTTTTATTAAATATTTCACTTAAATTATTTATTATTTAGTGATTACAAAGTTGATTACATTTTTTGTTACAAAAAAATTCGACACTGTTATTAAATAGACCAAAACGCGTTGCGACATCGCTACAATCACAAAAACGCAAATCGCTGATACTAAAAGTAGCATATCTGTACAGGCCTTAGCCTTTGACTTCTCGTGCTCAGTCGTTCGGAAATTAAAAACATGTCTTCAAGTTTTAAAGGGGAAACTTCCGAACAGTGTCTGTGTAGTAATAAAACTTTGTGCGGGTAATTTGTCAGTTGCAAAGTATACTGTTAATTATCTTCAGTGATTCGTTTTTGTTTATTAGGTTCTAAGTAGTCTCTGTTGTTCAGTCAGAATAGCGCTATAATATCTCCTGTCCTAAGAGGTGAGGAGAAAAGAGATTTCGGAGATCAAAAGCGGTAAGTGTAGAAGCTTGAGCCGTTAGCGATCTCGGGAAAGACGATGGTGTAAGTGGCCTCATGCTGATGCTGATAAGTCTGTAATCGAGAGTGGTAAGAGCTTGACGCGTTCCGACTTAGTGATTTCGGGAAGGACGATGATGTAAGTTGTTATATACCGGCGTAATTACATGAATCTCGGATCGGGAGCGGTAAGAGTTTGAGCCGTTCCAACTTAACAATTTCGGGAATGTAAGTTGTTACAATCCGGGGTAAGCACGACGATCAAGAACGTCAGCGTAAGTAGTTCGTATGCTCAGGACGGTGACCCTAGAGCTGAGGAAGATCTTTAGGAGTTTTTATAAATAAAGAAATCTGTGCCAACGTTACCGGTGACCTTTCAATGGCTTTTGATAACATCCAGCTGGATCCATTCAAGTTGGCGTCTAATCCATCTTTATCAAAACGCATAGGAGCTGTCTGGTCCACTAAATAGCTCCTATGCGTTTCATGCTCTAAACTGCCTACTGTAACTGTAGCCCTTCCGAAATAAACAATAAATTTGTTTTTATGTTACTTGGCCGGCGACTAAAGGCCTGGTTCAGATCTCTCGAAAAGAATTGTAATTGCTATTCAACGCGAGAAGGCTAGCGTTCTTGATGCCGCATGAGCACGGACTCTTTAAACTGTTTAGATTAGGATTTTATTATGATTAGTTTTAAGATTTTCATTAAAGTAATTAAAATCTGAATAAATTGTTGCAAAATCATTTATTTATTATAACATAAATAAATTATTGAAACAGAAAATAAATACTTTTACATCAAACAGCTTCGTTTTAACAAAAAGAAAAGCGTTATATCCACAGTAGAATTCCATCAGTCTAGTAGGAATATGATATATGGGCGCAATTTGTTCCGTTTCTTTAAAACCAGGAACCACTTTTCAGCGAGGATTTGAGGGGAAGAGTTATATCCGAAAAACTACATTTCCTGGACGTAATAGAACGTGCGGATCAGGTAGAAATTCTGGAAGATGAATGAGAAGGAAAAACAGGAATTTCATTTGTGAGTTTTCATATTTTTAGATCTTTGTAAATTTCTTTTATCTTGTTAAGATTAAGCAGACATTATCTAGATAAAACGTATACGATTCGACTGGGAAGCACCGTATTTCTAGCCTGAAGCAATTTCGGTAAAAACGAGTTGTTGCCAGCTCATTGCCCTGAGAGATTTGGTTGTCTATTGAGCGAAGTGGTGGTTGACAGTCCTCAAAAGTGGTAACGAATCTGAGATTGTGGTCAAATGGTACGGCTGGTTAAATGACGTCTACATGAAGATGTTTACATATAATAATAATAAGTTCGAATAACACACACAGCCATCTGATCCTAAACTAAGCAGAACCTACTATGATCTAACAATTGATACTCATCACACAAATATTTGTGTTGGCTGGGAATCGAACCCAAAACCTCCGTCTCCTCCTAACAATCAGGGTCACTAACCACTAGTCCAAGAGGCCATAAAATCATAACTTATAAACTAGCCGTTGCCCGTAACTTTCTTCGATTTTCGGGTTTCCCCAGATTTTCTTACAGAAAAGAGTAAATACAAGGATCTTTTAAATTGACATAACTTATTCATAGACCGATTTAAATGAAACGAACATTGAATGTTAAGTGAAGCGTGTAAGCTGCACTGATATTGGTAAGCTAATATGAGATTATCGCGCATAAACGAACAGACCAACAGACAAAGATACTAATCATTACAGTTTTTACTTGTACTGAGTTAATATATTTTAAATAATACTTTTTCTCATATATCTTCCACGTAGAGACAGTGATCAGTTACAATTTTATTTGTCTATAAATGTGTCCCAGGTAAAGTAAAAAGGGAATATGGAGTGGAAACTATAGCCAGGGACAAATATACTGCAGGACGGACCTGGATCAGGTGAGGATTTGCACGGAGCCATCTTGATTGATGACAAGGAAAATGAAAGGGGATGTAGTGTGTTATCCCTCTCCAGTATTGTTCATTTCATCGTGGATTTTTTAAAGAAAAGGACAAAAGGATGAATGTCCTCTACTATTCTAAAAATGAAACGACCGTTTAAACAAATTGAAGATTTTAACTATTTCCCAAAAAGAAGAATTCGCTCTACTATTATTTAAAAGAAAAAATCTATTAAACAAATAGAAGTATTTCTCTGTTGATAAACAGAGAGATCTCTTGTTAAGAGAAAGAGATATATTTCTGTTATCAAGAAGATAAACAAATAAGCATATTCATGTTTAATTAACATTTTTTATATGAGAAGAGTAGCAAACGAGCATGCAAACCACCTGATGTTAAGTTTCCGCAACCTATACACATCCACTGATATCCTATCTCAGCTTGAACGTAGATACGTTGCTACTCTTGAGGACTAAGATGGTCGCCACACTTAAAAATGTAGCCGGCAACCGCACCTCTCCAACCGATATACAAGTAATATTTTATGGCGGATAATGAGGGCGGCGGTGGTACCTCCCGGGTTGAACTATTAACACGATTTCCATATTAAAAAAAGTAAACGAAGTCGCGAGCACAGGTAGGATATATATAAAGTCAAACTCATGTCTCACAATACTAAAATGTAGAACTAAGGTTCTATTTCGTTTAAATTGGAGAAACTGAATTCTGAATGGGTGGTTCTTACTAAATCTACCTGAGACTGCGTTTTCAGGGCGAATATAAAGCGCAGGGGATCAGGTGGGGACGCGGGATTTGCGCGGGCAGCGTGATGGATGACGATGGAGAGGCACGATGGCACCATTTGGGTATTTCTCCTTTAGTAACTACAGCTAAGAGACTTTTATTGTGTGTATTTAAGCTTATTTTTCTCACAAGAACAAAACAGAAAAAGGGACTCTACATTGTATTTTTAAGCTTAATTCTTTTAAAGGGACTTCATATTGTATTTTTGTGCTTGTATTTTGTGCAAAGGGGTTTTAAATTATATATGTATTTCGTTTTTAAGCTTATTTTTTGTTAAGAGGGTTATACTATATATTTTGTAAGTTTATGTTTCTTATAACGAGGCTTTATACTGTGTTATTTATCTTGTATCTTGTAAAGGAGTTTTAGCACACATGCACTATGTATTTTTCGGTAGACATACCGAGGTCCCCCTTTTACTAAGGGGGAGCTAATAATTTATTTGAAATGTATTTTTATGTTTGTCTATCAATTAAAGTTTATAATTAACTCCAATACAAAGTTTTATCCCGTTTTTTCACCTCGTAGATGTTATGTTCTATTGAAATACATAACGAGTCAAATATAAAAATTCCAATATAAGTTACCAACATAACAAAAATAGAGTTTATTTATTTACAACAGGTTATAAGAACGGCAGCTACATGGTTGAACTATAGTTCTACATTTCGAAAACCCTTCTAGCATCCCTCTTATATGTCAATTTTAAGCTTAATGTTCAAACATTTCTATTCTTAGGTAATTATCCGGCTGACTCTTGGAAACTCTTGAAAACGGTTGAACATATATATTTGTTAGCACTTTTGAAAAAACAGAACACCTTATAACGACTGCCATAAGCGTAATCCGTAATTTTAAGTTTAAAGTTTCAATATTTTAGGATTTACTAAATAATTGTATGTCACTATACTATATGTAACTGGCAACGTAGTATTTCAACTCTAAATTCCCATTTAATCGAAAAAGCCACGACGACCCAAATCAAGAAAGTTCCGAAACCGTCAAATAACGAGTCGGTAGCGACCCTTATAACAACGGAGGGTTTATTAGACGCGTGGCGAATAAGCATGAGTGCTTTCATAAATAATATTGCGTAATGTAATGTAACGTGTAGCTTTATCTAATGTAATATTACTTACATGCCTCCGAAGGTAATGTTAAGGCGAGGACTACAGGGACACTCATCTATTGTTTTGTAAAATAATAAATATTATGAAGCCGTGTTCAAATTATTTTTGGGTTGTATTAAGAGGAGTATGAATGTTGAGATAAATTGTTGTATTTAGGATTTTATTCTAATATTATTGCGGTAATTATACATCTTACTATGTACCGGGTACTCACGATTAACGATTTTTGCTCTTTGATCACCGATATTTTCAAACTAGTTGGATGACCCGTGAAAGTAATACTTCGTATATTTCTTGTGTGCCCCATGAGCCAGGTAACTGGTTGGAAATATCGGCAATCAAAAATCTTCAATCATGAGTACCCGGTATATAAAAAATATGTTGTAAGTAAAAAAGTATTTAGACGTAATGGCATTTTTTTCCAATGTGAAGATTTTCCTCCAGTTGATAATGCTGCTAACTTCAGAATAGAGGATAGTTCACTTATATCAATTAAAAAGAAATATATGTTAATCGCTTATATACATCAAGGTCCGATGACAATGCAATAATATGGAAAAAGGTGAAAAATAAATAAAAAACACGCTTTTATAAAAAATCCAACTAAAAAGGTATAAATAAGAAAAAAATATAATGCAATGTAAAAAGCGTGGGGTACATGGTGTCAATAGTTCACTGAAAAAGTACGCCATGCTTTTTTACATAGCATTTTTTTCCTGTTTATGCTTTTTTAGTTGGATTTTTATAAAAACGTATCTTTTAGTTTTTTTAACTATTATTTAATTATTTAATTATTTAATTATAATTTAACCAACTTAATCTTCAAAAGTAGCAACGCTACATTCTTTCAAATAGGACTTCTGCTTTGTATGAGATTAGTTTAGGCTAGATTTAGGTTAGAACTGCATCGATCACTTAACATCAGGTAGGCTGTTATTAGGTACTATATTATGAGAGTGTATTAGAAATTTAGGAGCATAATAATGAACGTTTAAATTACATTTCTTTATGAATAACTCCTATGTACACAGAGAATTGATGAAAAAAGCTTACATACGTATGTAGCGTTATGACGACGGTGTACTAAATCTTGTGTTATAGTTCTTTTATTATTATAAAACTTTCATGTAATCTGGTTGATGGTAGGGATTGGCTCAATTGTGTAAACGTGCATAATATTTCTGCCTCTTGTTTATATTTTAGAGGCACTTCCGTCCGTCCATCAGCCTTTAAGCGTCCACTGCTGGATAGGCCTCCTCCAGATAGCGCCACTCAGATCGGTTCTGTGCTGCATCCAGCGGTTACCTGCTATCCTCATCCGGTCATAGGTCCACCTGGTTGGGTTAGAAGTGCTTATGCTGTTAAAACTTATCACTGACGTAACAATAAGTTGGAAAATGTCACATTTTGTATCAAAAAGATTCCTGTTGATTCTGTAAAATTCACAAATTGTTATCACTCGCTTGAATTGTAATTAAGAAATCTATTAATATTTGGTAATATTTATGTAATATTTAAAATAAAGTATGAATTTATTTTTACAACAATATTGAATGTATCGCTTATTACGAAAACTATTTCATTTTCATTTCTGTATATAAATAATATTTTTTAAACAAGTAAATAGCGCGTATGTATATAAACATGCTATACATTTGTTGTACATATGTATGATCGTTATGCTGTTAGAACTGATGCTGTTAGAACTGATGCTATTGGAACTTATACTGTTATAAATTATTATGTTAGACCCTCCCAGAAAATTTCTCTTTTGTTATGGATGTGAAAATCAACAAATTATACATCCTACTCATGATCGGAATGAAGAGTAGGTCAGACTTTTACTGACCAAAACCACATCTCAGCTGCTCAGTCTTTAAGTTCCGCAGGATCCGTAATAGACAGCTAGGATTCCTGGACATCCCGGTAGGCATATCACTTTGAAGTGTATTCGCCAACCGCACCTCTCTAACCGAAACACTTGAAGTATTTTACTGCAGAGAACGGAAGCGGTGGTACCTTTCCGATCATACAGTTGTACCACCTTGCAAATTTAGCAATATTAGCCACAAATGGTCACCCATTCAAAATATGACCACGCCCGGTGTTGCTTAACTTTGCATCTTTGTTATTATTCGTACAGGATGCGGGTCAACGCGCTTCGCCTCTTACTTCGAAAATATTTAGCCTTTAACCCAGGAAAATAATCAAAGCTAAACTATGTGGCATAGCTACGAATAATAAAATCGGGCCCGATAGTCCTGTAGGAATTGTTTCGACAAATTGCTACTGAGGAATTTAATATAAATCCGGGGTGAGAAGGGGTTGCCCGACCCCATGATTATTAGTCTTGGGTAGCTCCGGGATAAGATATCGCTTTTGTTTAAGAACATTGTTATATTTTTGCCTTATTTTTGGATTCCATAGTGAAATGGCAAAAAATAAACCGTCATCATTTCGTCTTATCTGTCCGTTCATCTATTGATTAATACCAAGAATTGTTTTACTAATAGATTTATTAATGATAGATTTATTATTTAATAAATTTCTTAATTAGTAGATTTACTAATAATTGTGTAGCTCCATTCGCTAGTTCACCTGTCTATTCGTTTATCCGTTTAACGGGTGAGAAATCTATAGTTTGATCGGGGAGGTACCACGGCCACCAACTTATGAGAACCTGGCCACTGTTGGTGGTCGTGGTACCGTTGTCTAAAGCGATTCTTGTGATTGTGATGGAGAGCTGCGGTTGCCGACACAACCAAAGGCGACCATCTCAGCCCCAGCAATAACTCATCTACACAACCAGACATAGTCCTGTTTGAGGTAGGAAGTGGATGTCCATGGACATCAGAAAACAATTTATATCAGATGATTGCACGCTTTATTGCTACTTTTCTAAAATGCAACAGAGCCATCTGCATGTGTCTATGTGTGTTAATCCGCTTGTTCGCATTTCCGTCTATCTATCCGTCTGTCCTTCTGTCACTCAGCGCTTCTGCTCTTCTACCCTTCTATCCTTCTACCATTCAAATTTACTGCCTTTCTGTGCTTCTGCCTGTCTACTCTTCAGCACTTGTGTCCTTCGTCCCTTCTATCCTTCCAGGATTCTGTCCTTCTGTCCTACACTTCTGCCATGCTGCCGTTCAGTCCTACTTACTCTGTGCCCTTCAACCTTTCTGCCCATCTCACCCTCCGCCCTTATGCCCTTCTGTCGTTCTCTTCGTCTATCCGTATATTCATATATCACAATTACTGTACTCAGAAATTTTATTATTAACACCATTTTTTTGCCATTATGTAGTCGACATTTGGAAGGCAAATGTTTTCACCTCGCATATCATGCTAGTCACTCTTAATTTACACAATCATGTGCAATTCAAATAACTTACAAAATAATATAAAACTAGACTCAGAAATATGCTGCGAGCTCAGATATTACTTTTGTTAAGAGGAGTTTTCCATTTTCAATACTTTACCAATACTTCAGAAAGTTAAAATGATTAAGTTATTGGAAGCGCATGATCAAAAAGTCGTTCCTAATCTCTTCGCATATATACCTGCATAATGTGTAATTGCCATATATATTCAATTGTACAATGATTCATAAATATATTAAAATGAATACAGTAACTGTGAGCAAAAAAGAGTATTCTATGTGTCTATTTATTTATCTATCTATCTATTTGTCTATCTATCTACCTGTATTTTCTATATATACCTCTTTCTCTATTTATCTGTCTACCTAGGCGTCAAGTACGCCGCCATAGGTGTAGGGAGTTGCTCCCGATGGGTCCGGCGAGGCAGGAAATTTTCATCAATAAAATTCAACAATAACGCATTATAATTTACGAGTAAATTAATATTAGATAGTACATTAATATACTGTTCAATTGTCAATATGGATACATATTAATTCAACCGACGCAATAGTGAAATTATCAGTTCAGTGGTCAACCGCAACTAATACGGAACGGACGCCATTTTGTTTCGTTTAAATTATATGGAAATTAATTATCAAACTCTCGAATTCACTCATACAAATATATAAATACAACTTTTTTATGTGAGAAGAGTAGCAAACGAGCATGCAAACCACCTGATGTTAAGTTGTCGTAGCCCATAGACATCCACATACCACAAACACTACTGAAATCCTATTTGAGCTCGAACGTAGACATGTTGCTTCTCCTGAGAACTACGATGGTCACCTTGATTCAAAGTGTAGTCGACAACAACACCTCTCCATCCGAAACACAAGTAATGCTTTACGGCGGATTATGAGGGTGGTGGTACCTCTGCGGTTGAACTATATTTCTGAACTATATTTTATTACAGTCTTTGTATTACGGTTCAGCCTGTTCACACCTGTGTTGTACATACAAATCTATAAGCATTACGGGCGAACACAAGTGCTGTATTTACGTCGACGCCACAAGACTGATGGCGAACATTATGTCTGTATTCATTGATAGTACACTGATGTCAAAAACTACAATATTTGTGTAAATTGTCGCCGCATGTCCAGTCTAGAAAAAGAGTTCCAGTTTAGGGCCGCCTCTCGCAATCCCGACTCTATGTACTTTATGAGCGCCTCAGTCTAAGTTTTAACCGACTTATCTGATGTTTGTCACACACATTTTCTCTTATATCTTCCATTTACAGACAGCGATTGATTTCAAGTCCATTATACGTTTTCAAACTAATATAATTGCGGGATTTACACATTTTTCTATATAACGGGTACTCACGATTAACGCTTTTTCGTTGCCGATATTTCGAATCGCCGGACGGAGTATACAGTACACTAAACACTAAACACAGTATTTTAAATGTGGTAGAGCCGTAAGAGTTCGCCCGGGATGGCATCATCGCCACCCTCATAACCCGCTGTAAAGCAACATGTTCTTTATGTATTGTGTTTCGGTTGGGGAAATGTGGTTACCGGATACACATTATTGGAGGCGACCATCTTAGTCCTCGTGAGTAGGAACGCGTCCGCGTCCATCGTTAAATACAACTTCTGTTCTATTTGAGATTGGACGTGGTTGTCCATGTGCTGCAGTGACCTTAACATCAGGTGGCCTGCATGCCCGTTTCTTACTCTTTCATAATAAAAAAAGTAAACAGTACCCGTTCTTTAACATAATGTACAATTCTATTATTTATATCCATATTATACGCAGCCACGGCTAACACAATACTATTATTTTAATTAACTAATGGCTAAAATAATTACATACTCATTCAAATATTCTACAATGCATGTATCACACTATTTAAAACCAGATATTATTTGTCCATTCAATTTAGTGTTGATAAGTTCGTAATTAGCCACATTAGTTATTTGATAACATATTTTGCCTATTTTAATTATTATGAATTTGCAATGTTTAAAGGTGGGAGAACTATAGTTCAACCGGGGACGTACCACCGCCGACCTCGTAATCCGCCGTAAAGCATTACTTGTGTTTCGATTGGAGAGGCGCGGTTGCCGGCTACACTTTGAAGCGAGCGAACATTTTAGTCCTCAGGAGTAGCAATGCATTATGTTCAAGCTCAGATAGGTCGTGTTTGTGGTTGCACGTGGATATCTATGGGCTGCAACTACTTAACATCAGGTAGTTTGCATGCTCGTTTGCTACTCATATAAAAAAAAACTATTACGTAATGTATGCATTTATTGGTGAGTAGCTGCGCCCGCGACCTCGTCCGTGTTATTATTATTTTATATAATTCTTAACTAAAAGTAGCCTATGTTACTCCCTACTACATCAGCTATTTGCCAGTGAAGGTCCAGTCAAAATCGGTCCAGTCGTTCTACAGATCAGCCGGAACAAATGTTTTTTTTTTTTAAAAAAAAGGTAAAAAACGTTATGACTTAAATAATCCTTTTTTTTATTGCGAAAGAGTAAGAAACGGGCATGCAGGCCACCTGATGTTAAGTGGTCACTGCAGCCCATGGATAACCATGTCCTCAACAATCTCAAATAGAACTTCTGTTCTATTTGAGAATGGACGTGGATGCGTTCCTACTCTTGAGGACTAAGATGGTCGCCTCCAATAATGTGTATGTCTAATCCTGTAGAAGATTGGACGTAGATGGGCTGCAACGACTACCTACTGTAATATTATTGTTGCTAGGTAGGCTAATAAACAACCTAAGTCCTCAGAATTAGCAACGCATCTATGTAAGACCTCAGAACTAAGAAGATCCTTTCGTAGATTTGAAATGGATGGACTGCAGCGATTACTTAACATTACGCTTGCACACTCGTTTGCTCATCTCAAATATAAACTCATTCACTACTTTCATATGAAAAATATTTAGAAAACAACAGGTCAACCTTCTTAGCATGTTATTACATACAAATGAAACATTCTTTGTGTAAAAATATTACCTACCTTTTATGTCTTCTCCCGACCTGATAAATTTTAATCAAAATCTTTTAGTCGTATTTGCATAGCCCTCTAAACATCGCGAAACCCTTAAATTTGCATTGAAATGAACGTAAAATGACCGAACCCCTCATTAGGACGAGACGCGAGGGATATTCTTTTGTCTAGTATTCGGTTTTTGTCAAATAGAAAGCGAGTAACGATTTATCAAATAAGAATATATAGGTTCAAACTTCATGACGTCGTTAGTGACGTCATGGACTTTATACTTTAATTAATCACGTTTTTTTAAAGGTTAACAGTAGTGAAAATCTTAAAACTAAATATAATAAAAGCCTAACCTAAATGATCTAAAGAGAGTTCGTGTCCATGCGGCATGATTCTAAGAACGTTAGCTGCATTTCCGCGTTGAATAGCAATCGCAATGCTCTGCGCGAGATATGAACCAGCCCTCTTTTTACCGGCGCCGTCGATTATACGTGAGACTAACAGTATGAAAAACTTTATACTTAGTTCAATAAATCATGACTTATAGGTCATTAGGGAATTACATACTTACTTTTTTTATAATGAAAAAGTAAGAAACGGGCATGCAGGCCACCTGATGTTAAGTGGTCACTGCAGCCCATGGAGAACCACGTCCAATCTCAAATAGAACAGAAGTTTTATTTAAGGATGGACGTGGATGCGTTCTTACACTTGAGAACTAAGATGGTCGCCTCCAATAATGTGTATCCGGCAACCACATCTCACCAACCGAAACACAATACATGAAGTTGTTGCTTTACGGCGGGTTATGTATAGGTACGAGGTGCGGGGTATGTATGGTTACGTACCGCCCCGGGCGAGCTCTAATGGCTCTACCACCTTAAATAATCAATATATCGATCACATTAAAAAAATACCTTTTTGATCCATCGTTTCATGCGAGAAAAGGATCTGTGATTTCTAAAAGGGTATTCCAAGATAATCATACGTTTTCTCATAAAATATTGCTAAAAAATTTGTTTATTCTGATAGAGTACTATTTTCTGAGAGGATAACAATTGTTGGTTTTGACTAAACTGAATTTCTTCTTGTTGTTCCAGGTATGTTATCCGATGCCAAGATCACGAAAGGTACCACATCCGTTTAAAATAACTTCGAGATCAGAATATTCTCTGCCCACGTTTGGTAGGCTATGAGTTACGGAGTTTAGGAAGGGTAAAACGTAACTGAGATAGTTCTATTGACGGCTCCTGAACTGAATGTCAAAATTACCCTAGCATTGAACATAGGCCTACTGTCAAAATATAAATATTTAAACTTACAAGCCTATCGCGCTAGTCGTATGTCATACTTATGAACTAGTAGTGCCTACGACTTCGTCGGTGATGATTGAATTAAATTGACATAATTTCTTTATTTGTTAACGGACTTCAATGAAAAAACACTAAATGTTAAGTGAAGTATATCACAATATAATCCTGAAAACTGCATTCAAATCGGATAAGCCGTTTCTGAGACTAGCGTGCACAAACATACAGATGTCATCGGTTACAGTTTTATTATATATATAGATTGCTCAAGCTCTCACTATTACCACTGTTGACTACCTAGCATGGAATCGAACTAGGAACTTTCTGAGTAAGTTCAGCATGTTGCATAGAAGTAGCAAATGAATATGCAGTACCCCTATTGGTAAGTGGTTGTTGCCACCCATGGACCATCTGTAACCAAGTTGATAAACAAGTAGAGTCTTATTTGAAGTTAATCACAGATGCCTGTCTACTACCGAGGACTAAGACGGTAGCCTAATTTATAAGTACGTTGACAAACACACCTTTATACCGAAACAAAACTGAGCTACATACTAGAACCTCGGCGGTGGTACCTCCCCGGTCGAATCGTATTAATATTTAATGTAATCTAACATAATTATTTATTTGCATGCTGTAATGAATATTTAAAAACAGGACGAATGTCTCGAATCACGACCATTTCTAACGAAGCGATGAGCAAGTGGCCTAAGGAATGACAAATTAGGAAACGAATGAGTAATGAACACAAGTGAACTGATTGACCGTATTGTATGTATTGTTTTTATTTAAAAAAAACAATATATGCTTACAAAAAGTATGTTTTTCACAGAATTCTTTTTGAAAGTAACTAAACTATCAGTGGTTTGCAGTTTCATTATGGAAAATAGCTAGAGAAACAAAATATACACATATATCTAAAAGAACCACTTGATATTAATAGTCATTGTCACCTAAGGTCATGAGGTCATAACGTCACTAACTTCAAACTCCGGAAGGTCAATAAGATCGAAAAATGTCAAGCTGAGCAACTTTCGCCGCAGTCGGAATGTTGATGGGTGATCATTAGTGGCGAAACTTCACACATATTGCCGCACTTCTAAAGGCACGATCAAGGGACGGTGCCGATTGTCATCGACAGATTGAAGTCGTTAAACTTTGTCGAAACATTCGACATCCTCGACTCCTCATCTACACCTTCTTAAATACGCATTGAGGCAGTGTGGTAAAGAGTGGCTCCACGTCTTCCACTATTGTAAAAGAAATTCTTGCTAAGCTATAAAACATTTATAAAAGGATTGCAGGCATATTTATTATCGAAACAAGTAGGAATACAATAACCTCGCTCACTCCATAAGGTAAACAGATTGGTTCATGAATAAGGTAAAGTATTACAGGTATAAATCGTGATCTGTATTGAAACGAGCTCCGAATAAGAACATTATTACATACGTCACGGTGTTCAATGTCGCCAGATGTTGCTGTTTAATCTCGATATGGAGACATTGAGCCGATAAAAATGAGTATCGAGCGTGGATAGGTCAATGTAAATAGGATTTATAGTTAAAGTTATGTTAGCTCCTTACAAAGATATAAAATCACAGCCGGTTCTTAATTGCTGACGCATATTAAACAAATTCGACCCTTTTAAGTGTTGTAAAGGACTAACTGGTATATCGGTAAATTATATGTTTTTTACATGTAAATATTCTATAAGTTGATTTTTTAAATGAAATATTTTATAAATTATATGTGCTGTATTTATTCCTGATCCTTATATCCACATGCCTAACCGCCATCCATTTACCACTGCTACTCCTTTTCCATAGTTTGACTGGAAGAGATCGCTGCATGAGCGATAAATCCGCCTATTGTGTACTATGTTGTGAAATATGTAAATGTTTCTCTTCTATTTTATGGTATGCAATAAAATATATTCTATTCTATTTTAAAATGCAGCAGAAGAGGGTTTTTTGACGGGTTACGTCTGTTTATTTGAAATTGTTGAACACAAAAACTCCTGTAGCAATTTTCATTGAAGTTTGCAGTTATATAAAATATGTATTTGAGACTGAATTTTGATTTCATTCTAATGTCTACTTTAAATAATAAATATTTCATCACAAAATTAGAATGTTTGTAATTGAAAAATAATAAAACGATACAATTATTGGAGGTGACCAAGTCGTTAGTCCTCAAGAGTACGAACGCGTTCGCGTCCATCCTTAAATAGAACTTCTGTTCTATTTGTGATTGGACGTGGTTGTCCATGGGCTGCAGTGACCACTTAA
>DWON01003373.1:0-18179 GCA_018251015.1 Phocides pigmalion okeechobee
ACCGCCCCGGGCGAGCTCTAACGGCTCTACCACCTTTAAATTGTTGTTTATTAGATTAATCAATTACTGTGAATTCAAATTGTATCTCAATAAATTAAGTTTCAACGGTTTGGTTATTAAATAATTGAAATTGTAACACACAAATAACTTACTAAAAAAATAAAGATTTTCAGATTCACTACTTTACTGATAGTACTATTTTTTATGTGAGAAGAGTATCAAATGAGCATGCAAACTACCTGATGTTAACTAGTCGCAGCCCATAAATATCCACGTCCAAAAACAAACACGACCGAAATCCTATCTGAGCTCGAACGTAGATACGTTGCTACTCTGAGGACTAAGATGCCCCGCATCAAAGCATAACCGGCAACCGCACCTCTCCAACTGAAACAAGTAATGCTTTACGGCGGATTATGAGGGCGATGGTGGTACATCCCCGGTCAAACTATAGTTCTCCCACCTTTGATAAATTGATAATTGATTGCACTATTGGATAGTACACAAAAAATATATCTTGGTTAGTCATCCTTTGTTGTAAAGTGAAGGCTTTGAACTAAAGTGCGTTCGTGCGTGCATGAAGTGCGTGGAGGCGTTCATAATGCGTTTAAATTTATTCTTGACGATTAGGTTTGCTAACACCAAAAATAGCATTGTCTTCACAGCTTATTTGATTTTACAATAACTTATAAGAATGGCAGAAATAAATTACTTTTCGATGTCGGTATTATGAAATAACAATGTATTATTACGTGTGACATATTGTGTTTCAGTTGGAGAGATACAATTGCTAGTTATACTCACATGCGAGACGAAAATCTTAGTCGTCACGAGCAAAGCACGACGTCAAATAAGACTTCAGTACTGTTTATCGTTGGATGTGGAAATCCGTGGACTGCAAAAGCTATGTAACCCTATGACCTATATGCTAGTAGGCTGATTGCTAACCTTCGCACATAAAAAAACTTCACATGTCACATTTACACATTTTGGAGAACTATAGTTCGACCGGGGAGGTACCACCTCTGCCTTCATAATCAGCCGTAAAGCATTACTTGTGTTTCGTTTGGATAGGTGCGGTTGTCGGCTACACTTTGAAGCGAGACCATCTTGATCCTCAGAAATAGTAATGTATCTACGTTTGAACTCAGTTGGATGTGTATAGGCTGCAATTACTTAATATCACGTGGTTTACATGCTTGTTTGCTACTCTTCTCACATAAAAAAGTCTTTAAACGTAAACTACCAACTACACTTAAATGACGCATTATTTGCACGCTCAGAATATTTATCTCAGTGCCCTAGAGATATTTACACGTGGATTCGTCCGAAATAAACGTAATTGATGAGCAGGCGTCCTAGGGGAGTTCATGAAATTTAAATCGCCCCCACACCTGAGGCTGTGACGGATTGCATCCACTACTTTGATACAGTATCAGAGCTCTGATTGTACAATACTCAGGTCAATTTGAATATCCAATTTGAATGGTCAATATGATGCGTGTATTAACAGAAATTGACGATTATTTGTTGAGATTTTTGATCAAATAAGTACAAGAACGTCTTAGTCTTAACATGTATCGTAGTATAGTTTTTAATCTCTTAACTTTTTCTTCTGTGGAAGGGAGAGAGGATGTAGTGCATATTTTGAAATTTTATTATTATACATGGTGGCAGCGGATTGTTGCAAGTAGTTTTTAACAACAACTTAATAACATGGATTTCCGGAAAGTAACGCCTGTTTATTATTAACTATCTTAAGATATAATTAGTAATAGTATTAATGGTAGCACTTACCATGTATGTACATGTACCATACATATTATATCTTCTGATGTACTCTTGTTATAGTAGAAATGGTCTACTTTGAAACTTATCGTTATATAGAAATGTGTAGCTAAATGCGTGCTCCGTCACGTTACGTATAAGGCTATGTATCTGATATAAATAAATAGTAATTTTATTTTATATGGAGCTAGTTACACTAGTCGCAGACATATAAAAAGATTAACCGTCTTTATAAGCAACTTACATAACTTTACAGCGTATATCAGATGTGTTAGTTGATATATAGCGGGTAAATACGCAGCTTAAACTTAGTAAATACAACAATATATATCTTTGAGGATGCATTCTATATAACTATATCAAACCACTTATCATCATTTGGGTGTGTTACTAAATCAGTTTAAGCGCATAATGACCTATTAGCAAAATGTCCAATAGTCCTCGGGATGCCAGATTCGGTAATTAAATTATTTATATTCATTATAAATTACCATGCTGAGTATAGGACATTTTTAGTTCTGACCTGCTGCGGATGGGTTATATTGTGTTGGACATTGTGCGAATAGGATTGATGCGCTTAAATCCTTTTACTACCACTGGACATTTAGCAAATTGGACATTATGCGCTTGAAACATTAAAACTGACCGCAGGTTTTGTAACGCTGATCAATCACAGCGCAGATCGTGTTAACGGAACAAAAGTTGAGGTTAAGTTGCACTGCGCAATGTTTGAACGTTATGTTCTGTTGAAACAAATATTTGTACCGAGAGAGTTATTAGAATTAATTATTTCTTATCTAGTCTGGATCGCGCTTAATTAAGGTACTTGGGTGAATGATAGTTTTTGTGCAATGTTGTTTTGAAAATTATTTGACGTTTGTGTTGCAGCCACTACACCATTCTGCCAAATAAAAGGTTCCTAGTTCAATACACGGACAAAATAGTATTATAGTTTGATGCTTTACTACCATCATCTAAAGTAGGCTTTTAATAATCTTACTAATAAATGCATATTGAGGAAAACGATTAAAAAGAGGTGATGCTATTCGAAATTTTCTTGGATTGATTTAGTAGAATTATAGCATTGACATCTGTCACAAGTTCACAATCATACATCATCAATCCTCGTTGGCCTCCTTCTTTGCTTAAAGAACGATCTCGACGACTCGACAAGGATCTCCAAAACGAACGTAACTGGCCTATACTGTAACCCAGCATGACGCCCTTGTTGGGTTGCCCCAGCTCCTCGGTTGCAGGTATGTACTGGTTGGCCATTCATAAGAACGTCTTTTTCGGGATCGCTGTGACGAAATGGCTTAAGCACCCACTCTCACCTTTCCTGATTCAGAAAAACTATACAATCACCTTTTACGGCAGGTAGGAGATACCGTAGCGCTATTTTGTGCTCAGGCTACGACAATTAGATTTACGACCTAGAAGTGTTAGAAATTTCTAGGTGCCCTAACCGTAGTTTGTTTCCATTAACCTATTTTTCCCGTAATACAATTGTTTTTAAATTCGTAGCTATATATTTACACGTACAGAAAAGTAGAGCTAACTGGTTAAGTTAATTCTTTTAGCTCGCAAATGGAGTTACAATTTTGCGAATGAAACGATCTTTTAAATAAATATTCCACGTTTAAATGTCGTAATTGAGTTAAACGCGTTCCAGATCACGTTTTAAGGACAATAAGAAAACCAGAAATGTTGGAAAAAGTTTACACGACAGAGAAATTTGATTTCAAAGCTGGGAAAATTAAATCACTGCACGTGGAGTCTATATAAGTGTTAATTGACTGTCGTCCAAGTGGAGTCGTGAAATTATTATGAAGGAACGTTGTAATGTGGGTTGCAGCCTTACACTTTGATCTGTTTTGTACATTAATATAAGAGGAAAAAAGTAAATATAACACAAATAGGTATTTAATACAGACCCTGTTTGTCTTAAATTACTATTAAAGTAAAGAAGTCATAAGCAAAATTAAACATTTAAACCCACCTAATAAAATACATAGTATATTTATTCTACGTACGCAGGCGTTACCACCCCTTTACCTATAGACTTTTGTCGCCGCTTCTTCGAAGCATTTTCCGAGGCGGTGTTAGGTTTTTTGAGGTTCAACAGTTTTTAAGATATAACTATGAATAAATGCCATTTAACTTGAAGTACGACATAATACTCACAATAACAACAAATTGATTATACACAAACACGAATTTTAACGTACAGTAAATGTTTCATGGAGCATCCCGCGTAACTTGTCACCATTACATCTGCGTTATTAAACGCTGATGAATCGCAAATCCTTTAAAGAAAAACATATGCATATAAAGTAAGGCATTTTAGAGATTAGTGAGAACATTCATCTTTCAGTTATCAATGTTAACCTTACCAATGCTTATTGCATTTAGGCCTTTGTAGCATGAAAGTAATATTCGTATTGACGAGGACTCGGAAAGTGTGTAATCTAGTCAAATCGGTCAACAATCAAATCTTTAAACAAGTTGATGGATATTAGTTGATAGACCGATTAATTACTTTAAAGGAATGATACTTAACCATTGGTCCGCGGACCACTAGTGGTTTACGGCTATTATTTATGACAATATTACCCACTTAGCCAGCAAATATTAGTGAATTCAAGTATAAAAAATTACAATATTAAATCGACCAATAAACAAAGTTACTTAGTTAAAAGATACAACCAATAAAATAAGATATAAATTAGTTATATTTCCAATTCCTTAGCAAGGCAAAAAATGGTGTTCATTATAACGAAAAGGTTAAGTGCCCGCGATAGAATGTGTTTCTTCCAATTGGTTAGGGCTTGATTGACATCGCCGGGCGTAGAAGTAAGACAGGGGTTAGGAATCTGTCACACGGCTCGATAAGACCGATGGTCGTTTTATTGATTGCTGTGGGCACTCGTTAGTCGACATCTGGTTATTGATACGTCAGTTTAACTATCGGTCGTTTTATAATAACAATAATAATTATTTATTTAAGTTACATACACTCATTTTTTTCATTTTACAATTTTATCCTAGTATCAAATAATATGTATAGGATTATATTTGTGCATATATTGACAATCAAATCTTTCCTTGGTCATGGTCAGGATGCTGTTGGAGCTCTCTCGGACATGTTGCATCAGGGAGCTGCAGCGATTAAGCATTAAAGTATAAAAACAATTAACAAGCGCTTCTATAAACATCACTGATGCACTACAGTACAGGTAACCCCATCAACATCCTGAAACCATTATTATACTGGACTCGAAGAGCATTGTACATATTTGTTATGTTCATTTACTAATGCTTGGTCTTCTGAATCACGTTAACTTGTTTTATGTGTTAGTAGTGAAAGAACGTACACTTCACACATTATTAGGCAATTTAGGCCTCTTTGAACGTAATAGAACCCAAAAAAAAACAACAACAATAAAAAAACAAAACAGCGTTTACTGTGAGTACCCGTTTTATAGTAAAATGTATAAATACCGCGATTATATTGGTTTAAAGTCATTTTTTTGTCTATTTGTCTGTGCGTTTATGCGTGATGATCATAAAAACAGCCTAAACGATTTCAGTGTGATGTTCGCTAAAGTATTGCAGTAAGTCTCTCTTTACATGTACTATACATTTGATTAAATTGGTTCAGTGTACGTTTGATTCGATCTGTACATAAAAAAATAAAAATGTCAATTTCAAAGTTAGGGATGTGAGTTCATAAAAACTTCCTGTTAGAAAGTCTAAAAAAACCAATTGAATTTAAAGAATTGCAGTTAGTCATTAACATTTGCGTTATAGTTGTCATTAGGATTATTATGGAAACTCTAAAAACCAAAGTATAATACTAAAATGTTGTTAACTATGATTAGTCTAGACAAACCTGCGTGTAGCGTCTAAATATTTTAGTCCCTCCTCATTTATAAGTCGAGAAGTCTATAAAATATGCCGTAAACGTTACTGGTAGGAGCATTTATTGTAATAAATACGCCTATCTCTCATATTTATTGTTGTAGCAAGATTAATATCCGCATCTTTATGGATTTATTCCGTTAATATACTTGTTTTTGCCGAAATATTTCAACGGATTGCAGACGGCAGATGCTACGATCGTTTTTGTGAGATAAAAGATAAAAGTTATGGCTTTGTACAGTTTTACTTTGTAATGTACATTTATTTGTACTTTGTAATTGTATGAATTCGCTCTCCCAGCTAGAAGTTATAAGTGCAAATCTCAAGCAAACAACATTGTTTTTTGGAATGAATTTTTCAGCTTTACAAAATATATCTTATCTTTAATTACATTAAATATATCTTATCTTTAAGTATCTTTAATTACATAATATCTTGCCTAACTTTCTACAATATTACAAAGTACCTTACAATATTTACAACGCCTTATAACAATTGAAACATAATCTGTTTTTATTTGATTTCTTTCACGGAAAACCTCAACCTTAGTAACTCTAATTTTGTACACAGACATCTTGTAGGTCTAGTCTCGTTGTGAGTTGTATGTTATCACGCTATACTAAAAGCAAATAAGCAACGACAAAAACCGGTTATGTTAAAAAAAGTATTTTTTACGTATTAAAAAAAGTATTATTTAGTATTTTCTAATTACGAATTATGAAAATACAGTATAAAAAATGCAACTATAAATATGTTTTGAGAACAAAGTGGCAGTTTAATGTTAGCAAGTAATAAAGGGTCAATAGCAGAAACAAAGTTTCATTAACGACCACACAAGAACCAGTAATGAGTTAGTGGCGTTATTCCGAGCCGATATTAAGATTAGACCGTAATCTTGTTATAACTGTATAATATGTATATTGCTAATTAATTAATCCATTCCATCTAAATAACGGTAAGTTATGTTAGTACTACAATGTCGTAAGTTTTAATACTTAAGTTATTTATTACAGTACAGATAATACGTTACAGCCTGATACAATATTTTCAAGGTGGTAGAGATTCCATCTGGGAGATACCACCGCCCTCTTATAATCCACCGTAAAGCTTTGCTTGTGTTTCGGTTGGAGTGGTGCGATTTCAGGCTACACATGCAAGAGAAGCAACCATCTCAGTCCTTAGAAGTAATAACGCATCTACATATATACGACGTCATGCAGATCTGTACTCTTGTTCGTGGTTAGACACAATGACCCGTATCCTATCTATAAATACTATTATAACAATACAATTAAATTGGTTTCAAATCTTCTATATTGTTGTGGTTTATCACCAACTTACTGCGGTTTAAATAAAACTTTCCTACCATTGCTTCCGTAATCCAGCGTTCTCAGCGCAAATTATATTACTGACCCAATTTTGTTATTCAAATCACATTTTTCTCTCTCGATACTCCGTTAGAAAATAGCGATGATTTTTCTTATTTCTAACTCAGATAATACAGCCCATTCAAAAATGTATATCTAATGTTAACGAAATCCTCAATAAGCCAGTCAATCCTAAATGGTCATGGTTACAGCTGGATTTATATTTGTATTTACTTTTCTATACTTTTCCAGTATTTTTACAACTTTTTACAGCTTTCTTTTAGATGATGTTAGTTCTTAACAAGACAACAAGCTCAAGTAACTGGATAAAGTCTTTAGGTTCTTGTCTCGTTTTATCTACGGGAATGGACTAAAAATTATATGTAACTAGTTTTTGCTCGCGTAACAATTGATATTATATATTTGTGTACCTTGTAACATTTATAATGTAAAATTTTACGATCGGTTTACGATGGAAGTTAAAAACGAGCTTGCAGTATATCTGTTTGTAAATATAATTTTAAAACTTAAAAAGTAACATTTATCTGCGAGAGTGAGTAAATATTTAAGTAAACGCCGATAAGTGACGACATAAACATGTCCGCTGCAATAACAAATTGTCCGCTGCAATAAAACACACACAACACGGAATTGTTCAAGATCTGTCAGTTAGCTTCCAACAGTGATTCATTGCTGAGCAATAGTTTAGCGTTCAAGTCGAACTGGAGATCTTTGCAAAATACCGTCAAACAATTGTAAATCAATTTTTTGCGAAATCTGACGACGAAAGTTGAATTGCAATTTACTGTTTAGCTTTTTAAAATAGCATACCTATTATGTAAAATAGCTTTTTTAAACTATGGAAATAGTATTGAAGGCTGCCATTCATCTGTTTGAAAATAACAGCAACTTTGAAACTTAAAAGTAACATTTATTTACAAGAGAACGTGAGTAAATATTTAAGTAAATGCCGATAAGTAACGACATAAACGTGTCCGCTGCAATTTCAAGTTGCCCGCTGCAATGAAACACATAAAGCACGGACAACACGGAATTGTTCAAGATCTGTCAGTTAGCTTCTAACAGTGATTCATTGCTGAGCAATAGCTTAGTGCTCAAGTCGAACTGGAGATAGCTTTGCAAAATACCATCGAATGTATTGTAAATCTACTTTTTGTGAAATCTGAAGACGGGAGTTGATTGATGGATATTTTTCTGTACAGTTACTTCTAAATTTGTACCATTTTTAAGTACATTTTTAAAATAACAATACTATAAAAGTGTCATAGTTGAACCTAACAGTAAGTAGCTGTTGTTTTCTTTACGTAAAAAATAGTCGAAAAAATAAAATTAAAATATTTCATAGCCTTATAACTTACCTATAGAAATAATAATGACACAATTATAAAATTTATGTCAATATCACGAAATAAAAGGTATTTTTACCTATCTTTGAATGACTATGGTAATGTACGGTTACTATAAGTACCTTTTGTATAAAACATAGCATCCCTAAATTTGTGATTTAAGCTGACATAGATGCGTAGACCTCAACCTTGAGTTTTAATTTAAAATGTTTGTTCTTCTTTACATAGTATGATACAAAGTCGCATTTGATGTCTGTACGCTTATAATATGTTTCATACAACACAACGGATTTTAATGACAACGATTTTCATTAATAGATAGACTAATTCAAGAAGTTTACACGTATAACTAGCTGTGCCCGCGACTTCGTCCGCGTTTATTTTGTACAAAAACTTAACTTATTATGCACCAAAACTTTCCTCAAGATTACCTGTTGTTGAAAACTGTGAGAAAGTCCGTATTTTTTGAGTTTACTATGAAAAGACAGACAGGCGGGGACTTTGTTTTATAATATTTAGAGATACGTACATATCATAATAGAGCAAAGACGAGAATTTTAAAGATTTGAAACGGGAACATGTAAATTAATGCGTGCAAAGCCGGATGGCTAGTCTAAACTAAAACTATTCTTGTAGACACACATATTTCAATCAATTCTAAACAAAACATGTCTCGCCAAATTCCTTCGTTAGTTAAAATTGAGGAAGCATTGGACACAATAGCGCCTAACGATAATTTCGTTCGCTGTTGACTCTGAGACAATAATATAAACCGATTCCCACCCAATTGGTACACGATTGTTAACAATTTGAAATATCTTGTTTGGAGTTGCATTTGATTGATTCCGTGTATTGTTTAACATTGTCTTGGATAATAATAGGAATTTCGGTGATATGTATTCAAATATTTGGAATTATGTTTACATTTACGATATTTGACGTACTAGAACTATTTCTGGTTAATTTCGGTGGTAACACTACGATATCTATGTTTGACGAGGAAGATATCACCGTCACTCTCATATTCCACACTGAATCAACTGTAATTCTCTTATAGATGCATTTTCCGGTTCCACTTACAAGTTACGCGACTATAACTAATATAGTTAAAAACATAGAATCCACACTTAGAACAAAAAAAGATATAATCATTTAGATGTCTACACCGAGATTCGAAGCCCGGAATTCTCTGTTAAAATGGCTTCGCCACGCAGGTCATTTACTTCATAAATTTTGTTATGTTAAACAATTATATCAGATAAATAGTATATCTATATATAACTGTTTATCTTATATAAGCCATTGAAACCAATATCAATCCATTTTTAAGAGGATGACTCAAAAAAAGGACTCTAGTAACTGCGTCTCGATTCCCAAATTTGGGATCTTCACAGCCCACACCACTTTTACTACGTGTATTTATATGATCTCTCTCATCCTTAATACTATAAGCACATAACCGTACATCAAGGCAATTTGACCATATCTTTCAAACTAAAATACAGCGTTTAACATTTTTTATTGGAAAAATAGCAATATTGCGTGCGGGTCATACAATGTTAAACATTCTCTATAGCTTATGGATCCAACTCCAAAAAGGACTAATTCCTTCTGTTAATCGATGTCCTTCAAAAATACACCAAAAAACATTTTATAATATTAAAATAACATAAATAAAAGGAGCATCCGAGTACCAAATTTTTTTTAAACTATTAGTCTTACGTTTAACAGACGCAGCCGGTGACATGAAGGCTGGATAATATCTTGCGCAGAGAATTGCGATTGCTATTCAACGCAGGACTGTGGCTAGCGTTCTTGGCACCATACCGCACGAGCACGGAAACCCTATTGATGGTTTAGGTTAGGCTTTTATTTCAATTAGTTTTAAGATTTTCACTATTGTAATTAAAATGTACACAAATAAATGGATTAAGAATAACGGTGAATGGATTTATACTATTCTTTAAAACAAAAGTTATCACTATCAGATTTGGTATTGATTTAATGAAACAACAGAGCAATGTGGCAGACATGGCCTACTTTCCAGTTTATAGGTAATAATAGACATCGATATGTGGAATCAAAATCAATGCCAATTACATTCGATTGCTCGTAATTGACAATCAAAGCTCATGAAGATCGAGCTTGTTGTCGAACGTTATTCTTATCTAAGACCTAATAAAACTAAAAAACTTAGCGACTTTTTATGTGAATAGCAAATGAGCATGCGGGCCACCTGATGATTAACAGTGGCTACTGTCCATGGGTATCAACACACAACCTCAAAGACTAGCGAAATACTATTTGAAGTCATAGATTAATTCGTTGTTTTCCCTAAGGACTAAGATAAGCCTTTCTTGTAAGTGTAGCCGACAACTACATTTTCCGAACTTAAACACAAAAGTTGTTTTGAGGTTAATTATGAACACATATGTGGTGGTACCTCCCCGGTCGAACTATAATCCATTTCCTGATGATGTTGGTAGAGGTTTCTAAACTAATGTAACTTATAGTTAAACTTGAAATAACATTTACTTGTATCCTATCTTGTTAATATTATATCTTACTAATAATATGAGGATGGAAGTTTGTTGCCGTTTCACAATAATTCAACTAAATAGTATTTTGATGAAATTATAAAAACGTAGCTTGTGCATAAGAGTACCATATACATCAACATATCGCTTCTTTGCTTCAATAACGTGTTATCTTAAAAAAACACAATTTTACAGTAGAGCATTTTTTACTTACGAAAAATTATTTTACTTAATTGTGTATTTTTTTATTTATTGTAGATTACGTACAAAAATTTAACACCTTAGCTATCCAAAATCAAACACGGAGATTTCAATTATCAAATAAAATAAAATCTTGAATTTTCAAACTTGTCACGTTATTGAAGCAAAGAAGCGATATATAAACATTTTTTGTGATTCATCCATAATATAATAAGTATCAAGGGAATCAGAAATTTTCTGTCATATCTAAGTTATATTGGATTCACTACACCTACATTGTCAGTTACGCAAAGATAATGTATCATGGGATTGTTTCTCTAAAACTATAATCAATTACATATAAAGAAAACTAATCTAATTAAACACGGGTGAAGCTGCGAGGTACGTCTAGATGTTACGTAAATATCTGAATATTATAAAACAAAGTCCCCCGTCGCGTCTGTTTGTCTGTCTGTTGGTGATAAACTCAAAAAGTACTGGACGAATTTTCTCACAGTTTTCAACAACAGAGAGAGTTATAGCTGAGGAAGGTTTTTGTGCATAATAAGTTAAGTTTTTTTTTGTAAATTGGGCGAGAAATTAAACAGTTAAATTCAATATAGTAATTTAGCCGTCATTCGAAATGGTTGTGTCTAATTCTTAGTTTTTGCAACTAGGTAAATATTGAATGCATGTATGAAAGAAAAATAATCTAAGTAAATATAAACCCGAGCGAATTGGGCCGGGTCGCTAGTTAAATTATAAATCAAATAAGCGTACAACTTTTTATAAACATTAACAAAAATGTATACTTGAAGGTGTCATAATAACATAATTACACCCACACACAGAATTATTCACCCAACACATTGCTTGCGAACCATCTCTGGAATTTATTACATGTATAGTCTTACTACTAACAAGTAAGCGGCGCACGATATTCTTTTTTATGTGAGAAGAGTAGCAAATGAGCATGCAAACCGCCCGATGGTAAGTAGTCGCAGCCCACAGACATCCATGTACAATCAAACATGACTGAAATCATATCTGAGCGTTGTTACGCCTGAGGATTAAGATGGTCGCCTTGCTTCAAAGTTTAGCAGGTAACCGCACCTCTCCAACCGAAACACAACTAATGCTTTACGGTGGATTAAGAGGGCGGCGGTGGTACCCCCTCGGTCGAACTATAGTTCCTCCACCTTTGCAATTTATTCGTTAAAAGTTAGGGCGAGCACGTAAGAAATGTATTGGAAAATAGTTACTAGTCAACTAGAACGGTAAAAGTACTAGTCAGTATGAGAATCGGCAGTTTTTATAATTCCACACAAACAAAAACCAAACATACATAGTAACCATGGTTAAGGTTGAATAAACTGGCAATGTCAATAAATTTTAATAAATAAATAATATAAAATGTAAAATTTCAGAAAGATTCTATGTTTCTTCAATAAAAAAATATTGTTATTAAAATTATGGCTTACTAAAACATTTAATCGCCTGCTAATTACAATAATGAAAAGCTTAGAAGTAATAGTAACCTAACCTAACCTAACCTAAACAATTTAAAGGAAGTCCGTGCACGTCGGTAGTGCCGAGAACGTTAGCCACATTCCCCCATTAAATAACTATCGCGAAACTGTACATACGAGTACAAAACATGACATCTGTTAAAATATATAACTTATGAGATAAATCGTCTTTTGAAATAAAAATACTACGACTACGTACACGACTTGACCGTCAAATATATCTAAAAAAGTCAGCTTTGAATGTTGCTAACTCCGGGAAACGAAATTCGTTATGTGTTACATTGATGCTTGTTTTGGTTCTAATTATTGTTATTCTGACCCAGCCTATAAATTATAGCTTAAATAATATACATATATTTAGTCCATATATTATATACAAATAAAGTAGGTACATAAAAACCTTTACCAAAAGTTTACAAAATTGACATAATTAACTATCCTAAACTTAAGGAACACTATATAAAAAACAATTGTAAATAACTTATCTATATTTATATAATATATGTATGTACAATAAATATAAAACGCTTTATAACATAATATAATATATTATAACAGTATATATAATATATTATAACAGTCTAAAAATAGTGTGTTTTTATTACACTAACAAATATGACAGCCTTATGTGAATGATGTTTAATGACAACTTAAACGTTGTGACTTCGTCGTTATTAAAATATTTATAGACTGGTTCAAAATAGAAGTTATGTTTAGAACAAAATTGTTTAAGTCATTTAAATATTCAGTTTTCATGTTCATATTGTGCCACTATTTTACAGGATAAATATCTATGTACGTGTGTGCTTTTTTATATTTAAACCTAACGATAAGGCAAATGGGCTAACTGATGGAAAACAGTCACAGTCGCCTGTGGACATTTGCAATACCAGAGGAATTGCCAATGCATCGCTAGCGTTGGTGAATTGTAACTGGGTCTTACTTTTCAATTCAAAAAAACGTAGTTTAAAATGATATCTATATTGAATACTTTTGAATTTGGAAGCACGGAAAAATCTTAATTTAAAATTACAGATTTGCATTTATTTCTTTATATATTATTCAATGCAGCAAGTCTCTTAGAAGCTCATTTTTACAGCCTACATAATAGTGTGATCAAATGTGTGACGTCACGTGAGCTTGCACGAACAAACAGGAGCATTAAACTTTATATAGCCATAAAACGTAGGGAACAAGGCAAGGATAGTAAATATTATAGTCAAATTGCTCTTACGTGATTTGAATGTACGCTAGGATTGAATAATATATATTGATAAATAGTATCACATTTATTTGATTAGTATATACAGTGTTACTTGAATATAAAATTAAATAAGCCTTCCTCGACTTAATAAACTCTTCAAAATCTCCTGGAACTCTCCTTAAGAGTACAATGCTCCCACAGAGCAGAATATACCTCTACATACTGAATACATTTGCCAAAAATCTCCTTATAACGAATTTTCAATCATTGCAGGATAAAAAAAATACAAAATAAATTTTATTTATACTTAATCCATCATGGCTCCTCTTCTTTATAGTCCATGGAACAAATATTTAAGGCAACTAATTATTTAAATACTGACTGAATGTTTTAATTATGCTACTTATTTTATTCATTAGTCAAAAATATGTACTACATTATATTATTAAAATAATGTTTACCCATGTAAATAATTGTTGACAGTTTAACTGCAGACGCCTTTTCTACTTCTCATACAAAAATATAATAATTGTTGAAGTTGTTTTGTAAACCAATAGATAAATATAAAGTATACGTGCAGACGCTAATAGATGGCGTCGTGCGCATTCCTGAATAACGCTAACGATTTAACGTTGGCACTTATATAAATAATTATGAATTTCTTTCAATATATTCGGTCTATACAGTCCACTTGATATTTTATTTATTTAACTTAAATATCTGAATTAAATTTCAGAGCATTATCATAGTAAACTTTCTAAAAAGAACATAAATATTCTTATTATAATAATACGGCACTTAACAGTTCAACTAGCTACGTTAGTTTCATAAAAACAATATCTCAACGGATGTACGTACACATATGGTCGGGTATGCTAACGGGATAACTCCCGCAAACCATAGGAGATATACGTTACGTCTTGTATAACTAGATCTTACTAATCTTGTGATGTATCTTGAGATTGAACACTTACTTCGGTTCTGATCCCTTTTTAGGTGCACCGCACACTATTGACCGTCGTTTGTATTAGAAAACGAGCTTTAAGTGCGTCCTTAAACACTTCATGTACGAGAAAAAAAATGATAAATCGTCGTATATACTATACTGAAAAAAAATTAATTAGTCTATTAGCAAAATCAGGTAGTTTTTGATAAGGCACATTGATTACTAAATGATAAGAATTTCGACCTCTAAAGTTAATATTTTTATTTAAAGATTTTTGATTTTACTTACATTACATCAAACGATTATCCGTATTATATATCGATCATAGCTTATGTATTTTGCAGATGATCTACCACATTAAGAATCGAGTACAACCAAAAGGTGGATGGGTGAGCACTAGAGATTAACATTACATACGAGCTTCCATGCTTCAAAGAACGCGTTATACAATAGGTTCCAGTCAATATCGATAGATGGCAGTCCAATAAACGCGACATTTACCCGTTTCTTTGCCAATATGCGTTACGACTTTTGGACAATCTTCCAGCCCTCAGCTATTTGTAGGGAACAGTGCCCATCTGCGGAATATAACAATTGATTATTAACAAGTGATAACTTTTGTATGACTAGAAGTAATAACGAACTACATTAACGGAAGCCAACGCGATATCGATATCGATGTAACGGTTATCGATAATCTACGATTTCAAACTAATATCACTCATATCAGCTGGTGGTCACTCGTTTATATATAGCCATATAATATAATGGTTATCGATAATGTTCTCAAAGTCTGCTAATCCGGGCTATGTCCATGTTGAAGCCTTTATCCTAATCATTCCTAGAGATCTCTGTCCAATATTGGAACATAAATACGTTTAAATCTAATGTAAATCTTGGGGCTGGAATTAAATATTCGACTTTTATTATGGTGTTTGTAGTCGTTTTATTATGTTCGTTAAAGCAATGAAAACAATCGTGAAAGTTATGAAATTATAAATAATTATAACTATTCTATTAGATTCCATCGCTGGTACACTTTAAGTGTACAATAGTTTGAACTGCTGAGTAATTTCTAATTAAGTAACTGTAATTAGTGTAATACAAGCATGGGTTTAACTGCGAGTAGAGAATTGTAATATATGGACAATCACGTCCAATGTCAAATAGAACAGAAGTACTATTTAAGGATGGACGCGAATGTGTTTCTACTCTTGATGACTAAGATGGTCGCCTCCAATAATGTGTATCCGGCAACCACACCTCCCCAACCGAAACACAATCCATGAAGAACATGTTGCTTTACGGCTGGTTATGAGGGTGGCGGTGGTACCGCCCCGGGCGAGCTCTAACGGCTCTACCACCTTTTATTACTCATAACAGAAATATTAGTGTGCAGTTAATAAATTGATAGAAATAAACATTGTACGCTTTACTGTCATACGTGACGTATTAACACAATTACAATTATTCTCTCTAAACGGATTTGTTTTAAAATTAACCTTATTAATTATCTAAAACTAGGTATATTTGACAAAAAAAGAAATATTCTTTTATTTACAAACATGGCTGGAAAACCGTCGAATACTCAAAACAGAGTTGTCAATAATGTGCGGATATCTTTATACAAAATTGCAATCTCGTATTTTCGAGAACCCGGGATCTTGGGATTGAGACTCGAATCCGAATGGAATCAAATGGAACATCCCGAAAATAATTAGTTAGCACTTCCTGGATGTTCTCGAACCATCCACTCTTAATAACAAAGAGGACAAAGATAGAATGGAATTAATTTTAAGGCATTTCCTTTCGTTATCAGTGGTGAGAAAAACACTTAGCTATTTCATAGTTGTTCGTCTTTATGACTTTTATCAAAAGTGCTTTATCTTTGTTTATGTGAGAAGAGAAGCAAACATCCATTCAGCCTACTTGATGTTAACTAGATGCTGTAGTCTATGGTCATCCACATGCATGCCTGCATGCTCGTTTGATGCTCTTCTCACATAAATAATATACCTTCGGATGAATAAAGGTAGGTGTGCGTCATGTTATGTCCTCAACATAAATGAATTTATATTTTTACTTCTAAGGTCTACTAACGTCTACAGATATTTTGTTATGTAACTTGAAATGAAACATTTTTGCTTCCAAAAACCAAAATAGTTTATTTAAGCTGTCGCAGCAGCTAAAACTTCAGACAAATATTGCTTATTTTTATCTTTCTAATTTGAATTGTTGTTTCTAATTGAAAAAGAACTAAATCGTAATATTTAATATTTTTGTCAAACTGGTTACATGCTTTTTTATAAGTAATGATAATTTTATTTATTTATTCATTTAGATACTCAACACATTTAGTACCCATAATTACAACGCATCACAGCAAGCATAATAATAAAGAGTATTTATTACAATACTGCTTTTATATATACATATATTTGCTTTAAGCAAGGAAATATGTGCTTTATACTTCAGACATATTTTTATATATATAAATAATACATACTAACTACAAATAAATATAAATTATATACAACAGAAAGGTATATATAATACAAAATATAAATATTAGGAAATTATTAGAATTGAAATATAACATGATATGATAATTTAAGCTGATGCAAAGCATTAAAATATATGAAAGCAAAATTTCAATGACCAATGTTTCAATAGGAAATAGGAGCTTTGATTCAGGATTTATATTAGAATCCAAAGCGAATATGGAATACAACTGTTCAGTGCAAATGTTATATAAACTTCTATTTATTAAGTTAGTACCAATATGATTATAAATGATAAATGATTTTAGAAAATAATTATAACTCGCACAAATTTATAGTAATTAATTTAGTAATCATTATAAATGACAAATGATGTTTGAAATTAATTATCGTTTTACTGGTTCAAAACATCATCGTGAGGCAACTTACTTGTCTAAAAGTCATAATGTTCTCAAAGGCGTGTGAAGTCTACCAATCTGCACTGTCTTGTAATTGTCGTGCCCACCAGTGGTATCCCACACTTACTATCGTAAGTGGGATAGTAGCAGCTGCAGGGTTGAATAATAGTTCGACTGGGGAGGTAAAACCTATGACAGTTATGGTCTTTTATCTGGATAGCTTTTAAAGGTGGTAGAGCCATTAGAGCTCGTCCAGGGCGGTACCACCGCTACCCTCACAACTCGCCGTAAAGCAACGTGTTCTTCATGTATTGTGTTCCGGTTGGGATGTGTGGTTGCCTAATACACATTATTGGAGGCGACCACCTTAGTCCTCAAGTGTAAGAACGCATCCGCGTCCATCCTTAAATAGAACTTCTGTTCTATTTGAGATTGGACGTG
>DWON01003374.1:0-18177 GCA_018251015.1 Phocides pigmalion okeechobee
TATTGGAGGCGACCATCTTAGTCCTCAAGAGTAGGAACGCATCCGCGTCCACCCTTAAATAGAACTTCTGTTCTATTGAGAATGGATGTGGTCGTCCATGGGCTGCAGTGACCACTTAACATCAGGTGGCCTCCATGCCCGTTTCTTACTCTTCAATAATAAAAAAAAAAGACATATATATATATGAGACCATTAGTGCCGTCATTAGGTCAACAAACGCTCAAAGTTGATGAATTATTTAACATTGTATTTTTAAGATTCATTAAGTGTATGTAAATACCTTAAAATGAAATAAAATACTAGAATTTTAATTTGAATATATACTTACCGATATGATGATCAGCATGTAGATGGGAAATGTATATCGCTTTGAGTGTCCGTAGAAACGCGTCCACCCGCTTTGGACCGTAGAAACGCACCAACTGACCAAACGTGCCTTCTCCGCAGTCAAGAAGGATCGATCGATTTTCGCTAAAAAATACATATATAATATTTAGACTCGAGCTTTTGCCCGCGACTTCGTTCACGTGTTACAAAAATTTACATAACTTCTTTATTTGTTAACGGATGTGAATAAAAAAGTGAAACCCATCACAATGTAATTCTGAAAACTGCATTCAAATCGGATAATCCGTTTCTGATATTCGCATGCACAAACATACAGACATATGACCATGATACAAGGAATCCTAGTGTGACACTTTGACTTTTGATTCGATTCTGGTTGTGGGTATTTAGGTATTTATCTTTGTATCCGACCATGCCACGAGGAATTCTTATGCGTGCCTGTGATTGTAGAAAGTGATTTTCTATACTTACTCTACATGCAAAACGATTGCACTGGTGTTCCTCGTCTTGCTCGGTATACAGGAGCCGGTGCCGAGGAAAACCACCTTTGGGTACTCTTTCTGAGAGCCGTTTTTCGCGTAACGTATGCCGTCCACGAGTTTCCTGAACTGCTCCAGGCTGGTGGCGAAGCCGTCGATGTCCATCGTCTCTTGTATGTAGTCCTGGATCTGAAGTTTCGGTTCCGCTGATCTGTGGATCGGTTATTTTATGTTACAACTCTTTGTATTAAGAAAAAAAAGAAAGGTAGTTCGACCGGGGAGGTACCACCGCCGGAGGTACCCTCATGGTCCGTCACAAAACATAGATAGATCGTAATCTGGGTTCTGTGATTCTTACATGTATTGTTGATTCACGATTAGTTGCCCGTCCCGGCTTCGCATGGATAACAAAACATAATTTTACTTCTAAGAGGAATAGAATAGAAATGGGAAATAAAAATAATGTGTAAAAATAATTTGCAAAGGTGGGCGAAGAATAGTTCAACCGGGGAGGTACCACCGCCGCTCGTTTAATCCGCCGTAAAGCATTACTTGTGTTTCGGTTGGAGAGGTGCGGTTGACGGCTATATTTTGAAGCGAGGTGACCATCCAATTCTCAGGAGTAGCAACGTATCTACGAGCTCAGATAGGATTTCAGCCGTATTTGCGGCTGTACGTGGATATCTATGGGCTGCGACTACTTAACAACAGGTGGCTTGCATGCCCGTTTGCCACTCTTCTCACATAAAAACAATCGAAATAAAGGAATCGGTCACCTATCAAGTTCCCGCTTAGGCCTCAAGTGGAATATGGAGAGTGTCCGCGGCGCCACCACGTCGAGGCGGGCGGCGTCGTCGGGGGCCGCGCCGCCGTCCCCGCCGCAGCTGCCCTCCATGCTTATAATGTTCTGGAACTGCGCGAGCGCTATCTACAAACCACGTCACACTTTACCCCTCACCGTTCATGCAGTTAATAAGCGACCAATGTTTTTAAACTCATTGTGTGATGCACATGCATGCAATGACAGTAATGATTGTAAAATAGTGTAATGTACATGCATGCAATGACAGTAATGATTGTAAAATAGTGTAATGTACATGCATGCAATGACAGTAAGTTATTATGAACAAGCGTTCATTTTTTCATTTTATTATATAAAAGATACTCGCAATTAAAGCATTTAATAATTGGCGATATTTCGAACCACATCCGTGGCTCGTGGTCACGGCGAAACTCGGCAGTCGTAAATGTATAAATTCCTCAGTGATATTAGTTTAAAGTCGGTTATATTTTAACGATTATTTACATAATTAATTAACCTCAATACAACAATGAATACTTCAAAACTAATCATAATAGAAACTTAAACTAAATAATCTACATAAATTCGTACCCTGAATAGCGATCGCAATTCTCTGGGCGAGATATGAACCAGCCCTCTTGTCACCAGCAGCTTCTTAATCAAATCAAATGTCTACATAACTAAATAATCTAAATAACTAATACAGACTAAAACATTTGTTACCCTCGGATCCCATTCACCAAAGATGTCAAAACCAAACGGAATGGACACATAATCACAGCTAAGTATGTTCATTTGCTTATTTTAGATACAAAACAAATACTTAGTTATGTTTTACAGACATATTAATTATGCATTACAGTTTAATATATTATTTGTCTACTAATTGATCTGTTGTATTTTAGTACTACGCTTAAAAACTATGTCGCCATTGCATTCAAACTATTCATGCAAGCAAGCAGTTAACAAGCCAATATGTGTATAATGATTCTGTAAAACTCATAAGCAATAAGCACATAAAATACATTAAAATGAGACCACAATCATTAATATAGGTACTTGTAAATAATGAAGACTCCACGCACAACTACCAACACGACCGAAATCCTATTTGAGCCCGAACGTAGATACGTTACTACTCTTGAGGCCTAGGCCTCGCACCTCTCCAACCGAAACATAAGTAACTTTACGGTGAATAATGTGGGAGGCGGTGGTACCTACCTGGTTAAACCCTATGGTTTTAATGTTTTATGGTTCTCCCACCTCTATATGTTAAGTAGTCGCAGCCTATAGAAATCCACAACCACAAACACGACTGAAATTCTATCTGAGTTTAAACGTAGATACGTCGTTACTCCTGAGCACTAAGATGGTGCCTCCCCGGTTGAAGTACAGTACCTTTAAAGTTTTAACATTTTGACTGCGGCGTGGATATGTACGATGGGGTCAGTATTACAGCCTTAAACTGGAGTTTACTTGATAAGACTCAAGATACGCCGACAAATGACTGAAATATTGCATTTTTTAGCATCTGTGTATCATTTACGAATGCGTAGACGTTGTCTCTCGTAGTCTAGCGACTCCGTGGTAAACACAGCACTTTTGTTCGCCCGTAATCCGTACAAATTTGTCGGTACAACACAGTTGTGTAGGAGCCTGAATCGCACAGCAGTGTTGTAGCCGCAGGGTAAGCGTTAAGCGTGGAGCAGCGGCAGCGTACCGACCTTGTTCTTGAGCTCCTCCAGCCCCGGGATGCGGGCGCCGTCGGAGCGCGGCGGCGGCGCGCGCCACACGGCCGGCACGCTGGCGTCGCGCAGCAGCGGGAAGATGTCGGCGTCCAGCAGGTGCAGCTTGTGCTGCGTGCGGTGCACCGCCTCCGAGCCCATGCACGAGTTCTGCGCGTTCAGCACCACGTGCCGCGTCGTGGGCCCGAACATCGACATGAACGCGCGGTAACTGGGGACACGATTCATATTACGAGTCGCTCTAGAAGTCTCTACCAGCTACGAACTTGAGCGTTGACTTGTACTTTTTATAAACTGAAAGTAGCAGATAAACATGCAGTGCCTCTAGAAGTTTCTAGAAGCTGCGAACTAGAGCTTCGGTTTTTTTTTTTATAAAATGGAAGTGGCAAGCAGTCACCGGATAGGAAGTGGTAACTACCGCCCATGAACATATAAATATAACCATCTCCATACAGAACAAAAGATTCAGTAGATCTTTTTAAACGCAGTATTACTCCCCATTACTAAGATAGTCAGTCGCCTTTTACTGTGTAAAGGAATTCAAAATAACATTCAGTATAAGATACCTTAAAATTATTTAGGGTAAATACCTTTCCTGAACGATTGTATAGGGAGTCCATGCCTATGCGTTATGGTGCCAAAAACGCCGGTCGCGTTCCCGAACTAAATATCGATTGCACGTAAAATAAATCAACCCTCTTAACACTAATAATTGTTTTAAAACTTTTTGGCACTCGGACACCATGTACCAAAGTTTCAAAGTTAAGAAAAACAAGCACTTAATCAGTGCTAAGTGGAAGTCAAACCAGTAAATTAGACTAAAATACATTTTGCTCTAAAAGGAATTTGTACCAAAATTTTCTTGTTTGGATCAAACCGGAATTTCGCATTAGTGTTATTTTCTCAGTTTCAGTGACCTTGCGAAGTTATTTGGCCGATGTATGACCTTCTATGTCCGTCTCGTCTGGCATATATATTTTTTACGATATTAATCTTTGTTTCTGTTAAATGTTGTACGTGAATAGCCTTTCAAAGTATTATAATATGCTTTTATTTAACATATATATTCAATTTGATAGGTGGTACAACTATAGTTCGGCTATATCGAGTTATTACACAACCGGGGAGGTACCACCGCTGCCCTCATAATCCGCCGTAAAGCGTTACTTGGGTTTCGGTTGAAGAGGTACGATTGCCCGCTCCACTTTGAAGCAACCATCTTACTCCATTATTAGAGTAGCTACGTATCTACGTTCGAGCTCAGATAGGATTTTTGTCGTGTTTGTGGTTGTATGTGAATGTCTATGGACTGCGAATACTTAACATGAGGTGGCTTGCATGCTCGTTTGCTACTCCTCTCATATATATTAACGTAATCATATATATTTACGTTTAATGCAGATGGTCGATAAAAAATTCTTAACGAACTCGTGACCTCCATTTTTTTGTCGTGATAGACGATGGAATGTCTGTTTGGACAATTTCAAGCAATTTGTTCGATACAAATTGATCGGTTTTTAATTGACAATTGCTTGATAGCGCAGTGTAGTTTGCAGAGTAAGGGGACAAATTTGTTAAAGGATTTTTTCTAAATAACAAGGCTTATATTACTATTTTTTACTTACGCGAAGGCTTTTTGCCTGGCTGTATTAAATAACATTGTATATATAGTATATCTTTACTATTTTCGTGCTAATATTGTTTCTGGATTAAGACTAAGGTTGCGGATTTTGATGTTATGCTATTTTCGATGTCATAATAAATTTTGTAGTGTGATGTGACAATATTATTTTTACATGAATTATATAAACATAATAAATTACTTATATTTGTGTAATTCGTTAAAATTTCGAATTTAATGCACTTTTATATATTATTTTTATATTATGAAGATTTTTAAAACTGGCTATAGAGAAAATATAATTTGAGAAAAAACTAAAAAAGGGCGGGAGTTGAATAAACAATGGCGGCACATATAACGAAATATGAAACAGAATTTAAGATTAAGTTATCTTTTAGTTAAATATGAAAACGAAAATGAAGGTGATCTTTTACGCCAATGATTAATTGCGAGAATGCAGGGACCCAATGCGTATCATGTTAACACTTAAAATTGTACCTGTTTTATGATGAGTCACTGAAAGCAGACGCCTTAGTAAGGTTTCAGATTTGAGTTCATTAGTATACTACCTAGAATTACATACAATCCTGAAAAGGCCTCTAAAAGCGCAAAAAAGATACTGCATTGTTACAAGTTTTATAACCTCTTGAAATAATTACATTTATCTATTTTTGTGTTAATTAAACCGTCGGTACATATTTTTATGTACTACGTATTTACAGACAGTCTTACTGTAACCTTTCTTTTATAACATAACATAATATATCTCACTATGTCACGGGCTTGAAGCCGTAACAGTTTAGCTGCAAATTTTATCCTTTTAAAGAAAATATAAGAACTTAAATAACTATATTGTAAGTGTTAAAATTAGTTTGCAACAATCCGCTACCACCATGCATAAGGGTATATATTTCAATGCATGCACTAAGCCTCCCTTTGCTGAGAGGGTAGGCACGATGCATACTGCATACATTGAAATATAACCATGCCTACCTTTGCAGGGAGTTTTTAAATGTAAATAAAGGGAGTTTAAATACACACCATTATACTTGGCGATAGCGGAATGTTGCAAAGTTTTAACAATAAGTTAATAACGTGAGTTTCCGCAAAGCGACGCTTGATACTATTAACTTTGTTTGCGTTTTACCTAATGGAATACACTTTGTTTAGCAATTTATTAAAATGTAGTGTATCTATTAGTGCGAAAAAATGTATGTATGGCTTATGGCAAAATAATTCATGAAGTTTATGCAAATAACTTATAATGTTTTTTTTTAATTTTAATATAACAATTCAATTACGAACTATTATTCTGTTTGATGCCACCGATATGTTTACTATTAAAATGCGACCGCATACATACCTGTCATCGTTAACATACGTAAAACGTCTTATATACTGACGCATTGTAAAATGGCAAGTCATCTTATGAACGTTTCCTCCTAATTCTACGACACTGGTTAGTTTAATACTTAATCTGCGTGTGGAGTTGATTATTGAAAGAAATTACTGTTGGAAAATATGAGTAGCACGGTGGGTATTCACATTGTGTTAACGAACGAAACAATAAATAAACTAATTATGTACCTATTTATATACATATATAAGTGTATATGCTATCGTTATTTAACTTCCATGGCACGCTGTGACTGCGTATACAATTAGGATTATGTGTGATCTGCTTGTAAAACTTTTGTTAATGCTATTTTCTATCTTTTGATATGCAAGTAATTCAGTCGGTGGCCCTATTGTGAATAAATAAATATAGGTTCCTGAACAAAATTATGATTATGTTAGACGCATTTTTTCTTCACGCAGAGATAGCCGAAATAACGAATTGTGCAATTATAACGAGAAATCTTGTATAACTCACGTCCCAAATAGACAGAAATGTAATTGTGTTCCGGATGGAGACGTTTTGCGTTTATGTAGTGTAATGTTTCGTGTTCCGGTCTGGAGGTTTTGCACACCTACGTATGACATTAGATATATACGAGATATTTGTTCTCAGTCTTCAAGTCTTCGGTGCAAACAACGTCTGGAATATAGCGTAAGGTTACGATGTTCATATTATGCTATTTATGCTATGCTATTTATATATTTCGATGTGTCGCTAAAATTATATATATAACAATGGAGGTGCATATAACGAAATATGGAAATGAAATTCAAGATTAACATGATCTTTTAGTTAAATATGAAAATGGAAATTAAGATGCAGATCAACTTTTTAATTTTCATAATAGCCTATTTGTTTGTCATATAGTTTCCGAACTGTCTCAACTATTTGGGAACTAGCCTTAACCCGCGGCTTTACCCGTAAAATATATGCTCATACGTCTACTAGTGGGCTCAGCGGACGTAGTCCCGCTCGGAAAAAAAATAATGTTATACTTGCAGGAAGTAAATGTAAATCAAATTAATCAAAATGAATACAAAATTGGTTTATAAATAAACAGTTGGTAACTTTTATAAGCAACAACCCGTACACTTGCCTGAAGCGTGTTCCCGCAAGCCTACTAAAGCTCCAAATCATACATCGTTCTATCCATCGAGCACCGACCTTGGTAGGTTGTTGGAGTTCTCGGAATTAACGGCAATCGATATTGATACCGAAGGAATCTCGTCGCGCAATTCAATAAGGAGATACTCTGGTTTGTGAGGTAGGCTTGCTAAAAGCGGAAAAGATTGCGATTTTCTCGAAGCCAATTTGTAGTACGCCAAATACGTTATATAGGTATATTCAGTAGGTTTAATAGGTTGTAGAACTGTAGTTCGACCGGGGGAGGTACTAATATATATGTAATTATTATTTTACAATATAATATATTAATATATTCAGAAGGTGGTAGTGCCGTTAGAGCTAGCCCGGGGCGGCACCACCCGCCGTAAAACAACATGTTCTTCATGTATTGTGTTTCGGTTGGAGAGATGTGGTTGCCGGACACACATTATTGGAATCGACCATCTTAGTCCTCAAGAGTAGGGACGCATCCGCGTCCATCCTTAAATAGCACTTGTGGCTTCAGAGCGAGTATTGCGTGAACAATACAGTTTAATTAATGAGCAATGTATCTGTGACCTGAATTACAACCATTTGTTACTGAATGTTTATTATTGTTTCAATAAATAACACTTTAAATCACCAAGTAGAACTATACTTCGAGCGGAGAACGACCACGGTCGCCCTCATAATCCGTCGTGAAACAATGAAGTTGAAGAGGCACCATTTCCAGCTAAACTTATAACCGAGGCGACCTTCTCAGACTTGTTTGAGGTTGAACGTGAATGTCCTTGCGCTGCAGACATTTAACTGCAGGTGGACTGAACGCTTATTTGTTTGTTCTTACATAAAAGAGCCAGAAAAAAATAATTATTTAAATCTGTGTCTGACCGGAAACTTTACCTGACACCCTCTGCGTGTCAGACCGAGGTAGCTCTGCGGGTAATCAGATATTATTTAAAATCGAAATTCAAAAGTTTTATTGGCTTCATGCCTTTTAAAATCGTGTTATAAATGACATTGCGTGCAAGTCTGTCTGCAGGCAACAATTCTTACTTTTCGGTTGTAGCATGTGGATGCTGGTATACTTACTTACATATAAGACGATTTTCCTAGTTATCAGGTACAGCACCGTATCTGTGATGAACTACTGGTCGTCCTCTACCGTGTCAATTAAACAAGCCCATAGGCTGCAGTGATCAGTTACTATTCATATAAGGCGACCGTCTTAGTTATCAGCAGCTATTGCTGTATCGTATCTGTGATGGACTACAGGGGGAGGTCTTCTGTGTCAATAACACATGTCCACAGGCTGCAGTGTCCACTTGCTATTGGTGATGTATGCTTGTATGCCGCCTCATACTCATAATAATGGTTGCACTGAAAACCGCGTGCAATACCGAACGTGTCACAGTGAATCCGGGCTGCCGCCGGTGTGACCCGGTTCCGGCTATCGTTCAGGTGCGCTCTATTTTCGTCGCATCCTGTGCTGTACTTCATGCAGGCATTGGCATTCTTTCAACATTAATGTTTTCTCAAAGGAAATGCCTTTGACGTTAACATTTTGACTGCGGAGCTCGTGTCATCGAGTCGGTATTAACGGTACTAAAGGTACTAAACTGGAGCTGTATTCTTTAGACTGAAGACGCGCCGACTATTCATTTAAATATTGTGTTTCTTGGCGTCTGTGCATTGTCCACTAATACACAGACGTTGTTTCATACAGCACTTGTGTTCGCCTGTAATCCATACAGATTTGTATGTACTGGATAGGTGTGTATAAACCGCAAGCGCGTTACGCCGCGAGTGTTACGCGGCGTAACAATGTTGTACCGCAGGTAAATTAGTAAAAGTATGGAGTAGCGGTGAAAGACACTCCGTATACAAACACTATAGGTATAAACGTATACAAGACCCAGAACAATTTTGAACCATTGGTCCTTCAAATGAATTACTATGTGTTTACATGTTTAATTTTTATTATAATTAGCAGGTTTTCTTTTGAAATATCAATATAATTGTTCGAATGTTTGTGTAATGAATTTGCAATTATGCTGTAAAATGACAGTACCATTTCACCATTTGTCATGTAAAATAAAAACCTATATATCTACCTATAGATGTAATTACCTATGGTTAAATTGTTTTATTCTATAGAAAATAGTTCTGGGCCATTAATTTCACTCCAACCGCCTAGTAGGTAACACTTAGGTCTATAATCAATAAATGACTACAGATAACAATGGCTACTACGGATCATTGCAGATTACCTTTCTCAAAATAGAGGTTTCAAATGCATTTCATAAGGAGACCGCTAATTAATAGTTGAATACACGGTAATATTTATATTACCAATTATTAACTTATAACAGTATTAATTTTCTTTTATCTTTTTAATGATATACAAATAAGTAAAACGTAAATTATTAGTTGAATACAAAGCAATTTGTATAAAAGGTAATAATACTGTATAATTCTATGCCAATTCTAAATAAAGCAGTTGAACCGGCCAGTCGTCTACTCTTTTATACGAGAATTGGACCGAGCTACCCACGTGCCTACATAAATTAAATAACATAAACTGTTTTTAAACTACATATTTTATGTTGCTGGTAGTCACTTGTTTTATTTTTTTTTATGTGAGAAGAGTAGCAAACGAGTATGCAAACGACCTGATGGTAAGTAATCGCAGCCCATAGACATCCACGTACATTAACAAATATAACTGCAATCCTATTTGAGCCGGTGTAGCCGGTAACCGCACCTCCAACCGGAACATAAGTAATGCATGCGGATTATAAGGGCGGCGGTGGTACCTCCCCGGTCGAACTATAGTTCTTCCACCTTTAAATAATATGTAAGATTTCACATTTAGCTGCTTCTGCCAGTAAACGTGGTATCTTTATATATCATAAAACAATGTCGCTTAGCGCCGTCTATACACTTAGATCTTTCAAACTAAGCAACGGATTTAAATTTGGTTTTCATCAACAGGACAAAGTGATTCAAGAGGATGGTTTATATATATGATACAGGTATATTATTATTGAGACAAGCCAAGAATTGCAAAGATTTGTAGTGTGATGTCGTGAATGCAATCGTGCAAATCCAGCAAGGATTGCAACTGTTACATTTGCATAAGACAATTATCGTTAATAAAGCAGAAGTAGTGACACGATTCACAATTATTACATTTTTTACCACAAAATATGCTATTAAGTTTAAGTACCCTGCAATAACTTTTGTCGGCAATAAATGAAAATAATATGCAATAGTTGTCCTGTTAACAAATTTAAAATTATCAGTCAGTTAATAAATTAACATCATATATATATATATTTATAGATTTGTTTATTTCAAAAGCCGTTGGGTTATATTTATATTTTAAACGTAACAAATTTACAATTGTTAAAAAAACTTATTACCGCCATACTTACCCAATGCAATAAGTATGTTAATTGGTTATATAAATAACTTTAAACCAGCTTTGTATATTATTGTTTATCAGTTTTGATTTTTTGCTGACCATAAATAGCATACCATCTTTACTATATTCCTCAACATAATAATTACTGTGCTGACCAAAAAGTTAATAATTTAAAAACTGTTCGAACAATTGCCTATATAAATTAGAAACTTAAGATATAATATGATACTTAAACAAATTTTGCAAAGTGATGGAAATCTTTAAAGTCGCATCTTCGAGGAATATATAAAAATGTGGACAGTTGTAAACAGTTTTAGTCCAGACCACGAACCATGTACCTGGTTCAATATATCGGCAATTAGAAAGCGCTAATTGCGACTACCCGTTATACTGTAAAATGTAAAAATGTGCATAACCCAATGTGGGCCTGTAAAAAGCCTGATTACTCCGTTATACCGTTACAAGACCTTATCTTTCTTCGCCAGACCTAACCTTGTGAATAATGAAAAGTTGCCTTGGCTGCGGATATTGTTTTCGGATAATCCACGACCTATTTTGCACAGGCTGACCTTAAAATCGCACAAGCTGTCCTGAAATATTAATCTGTCAGTACCTCGTTACTCAAAGTAATATCAAGAATAATTAATTAACCTGTTTCTAATTACTTAACAGAACAGTGTCTATATAAATGTATATATACTAGCGACCCGGCCCAGCTTCGCTCTGGTTTTCAATAGAGTACATTATTTTTCTTTCATACATGCACCCAATCATTACTTAGTTGTAAAAATTGATTAGAAACATCGAACTTTATTTCGAACGACGTCTTAATTACTATATTACATATAACTATTTATTTCAATTTACAAAACAAAACTTAACTTATTATGCACCAAAACTTTCCTCAGGAATCGCTCTACCTGTTGTTGAAAACGGAAAGTCCGTCCAGTACTTATCGAGTTTATCATGACCAGACAGACGTGACGGGAGACTTTGTTTTATATAATTTACAAATAAAAAATAATGGTCGTACGTTAGTTACGTAAATACTTGTAAATTATGTGAGCTATTTGAATTTTTACCTACCGTTTGCTTTTTTCGTATTGTTCGCCTCAATACTGGAGTGATTTAAGGTAAAAGAAAAATAAGAAAATCTCAAAGGGATAGTTGAAGAATAGAAAGGTCTAAGTTGCTGATTTTGTATGGTACTTGGAATTTGCGATAATTTTCAATATATGGCAGTCGTTCTATCAAATTCAGGTTCGGTTCGTAGGTGAGAATTTCACCGGGTCAATTAGTCTGACTATATTTATTACGTATATTTTGACCTTCCATATAATTTGACCTTTGGTTCGTGAGATCAGAGAGCCAAAAATATTTAAATCCCACGATTGATCGACGTTGCTAGTGACAAGAAAGCTGGTTTATGTCTCACATACATAATTGCGGACGCTATTCAGCGTTGGAATGCGACCAGCGTTCTTGGCACCATGTTGCATGGACACGTATTCTTTTTAGAGTTTGTGTTAAACTTTTATTGTAATTAATTTGAAGGTATTTTATAGTAGATTTGTAATCATTAATAATGTGTAAGTATATTTAATGTTTTCATTTTTTTTTTTATTTTATTTACAAATATAAAATCTATTTACAATATACAAAAACTTTACTACTAAATAAAAATATAATTATCTAAAATTGTTAATTAAATATACTGTATGTAAGTATTAGTCTTGGCTAAAACATTATGTTACACTAGTATACCAATATTAGTTTCAAAACGCTTGTTCTACATTACATGTTTAGTGCAGTTACGTAAACAAAATCTGGCTCAAAGATAAGTAATCAGGCCGTGTCTGCGGAAGTACATTGCAAACAGATTGTGGTAGTACTAAGCGAGGGCAACTGGCTTAGTACTACGGCACACCTATTTAAAATACAAGAACCGCCTACGGCCTACCGCCTTTTTATTAGTAGAGTAGCAAAGTATCCAAAGCCCTCATGATCCACCGTAAAGCGTTGCTTCTGTTTCGGTTGGAAAGGTGCGTTTGCCGGGTACACTTTGAAGCGAGGCGACCTTCTTAGTCCTCAGGAGTAGCAACGTTCTACATTCGAGCTCAGACATGATTTCGGTCGTGTTTGTAGGTAGAAGTCTATGGGCTGCGACTACTTAACATTAGGTGACCTGCGCGCACAACTGCTACTCTGTAAAAATAAGAAAAGATCATATTGCCAATACGGTACAGTGTTCCGTTAATCAAGATCATTATTTCTGCATGTACATCTGCTCTCAATTACGATACCGTTACCGCATTGAATGTTTATGTATAGTTGCCTTCACATAGGTACCGTTGCTCATTTACAATGCAGGTACTCTATTGCGATAACCAAAGTGTCTATAAACGGAAATAACTCGTTTAACATTGAAAAAGTTAACATTGAGCTCCACAAGATCTATGGCGGATTCTATTGCGATAACCAAGTGTTTATGAACTAAAATAACTAATTTGAAACATTGAAAAGGTTATCATTGTGCTCCATAGGTTTGTCAGAATTGGTCATCACCATAACTTGGGTCTGCTTACAAAGTAACCTTTCCTGTATAAGAGTCAAAGAAATCGGTTTGTGTTGTAAGGAATTTTCTGTGTACATATATTAAAATAACAACTTATTGAGAATCTTCTGTTTTTCGGAAGTCTATTGAAAAGAATCCCGTGGTGATTATTTCCAAATGGTGAATAATTTATTTTATGATATTCGACTGCTGTCACCGTACGTACTTATTTTTGATGTATTTTTATTACACAACCCTTAATTTGTGGCTATACCTGTGGTACATAAGCTTCTATAAACTATATTAAAAATACAATTAAAAATGTTTCTTAAAAATAGGGTATTTTAATGCTAATTATTATTTCCATTAAATATTACTACCAACATAATATACCAAAATACGTAGACTATATCGAGACCGGACGTATTGGCAATCTGAGTAAAAAATTATGAGGTATATTAAATCAGTTAGTTTCGCTTTAAACATAATATATAACTGACTTTTGTATGTAATAGTAAGAACAAATTACATTACATTGACATAACTTTTTTTTGTTAACTGATTTAAATAAAAGAAGCACCAAATGTTTAGTGAAGCCCATCACAATATAGTCCTGAAAACTGCATTCAAATCGGATAAGCCGTTTCTGAGATTAGCGTGCACAAACATACAGACATACAGACAAAATGAAAAAAAAAACATCGTTTTGGGTTCTCTTGCGTATACAAAGACACCCCAATATGATTTTTTATAAATATATTTTGCCATGTACAACAGCGATCAGTTACAATGTTATTATATGTATAGAATAGATATCAATGTGACTTTAGTTATTTTATTTTATTACAAGATTTAGTAGTATAGGCAAGCAGTCTTCACTTTATAGCCGCCATTAACACCATATGAGTGAATGTCATTGACATTGCATTATCACTGGGGTTAGTATCATTTATAAAATGATTCGTATCATAACATCACTCCTTAATAATTCGCTTATGTATGCAACATGAATTAACTTTGCTGCTTTTAAAATTTACATACTAATTGAAATAATTGCTAATGGGTTTACCGTGCACGTGGACCGTCTGGAATGAGCGGCACGGAATTAGTCGGTGGGGTCCGTGTGACAAAAAAAAATCAAACAGTTAGTAGCAGGTTTGATCGACACCGCCGGTGACAAGAGGGCTGGTTCATATCTCGCGCAAAGAATTGCGGTTGCAATTCAAAGCGGGAATGCAGCTAGCGTTAGAATCATGCCGCATGGGCATGGGCTCCCTTTAGATTGTTTATGTTAGGCTTTTATTATGATTGGTTTTAAGATTAAAAAAAAACTTCAAAAGAAATATTTGAATTTATATAAAGGCATATACATATGTTTGTAGCTATTGGCGCCATTCTACACTTATCGTTCGGTATCCCGTCTGCCCATTAAATGCTTAATCAATTTCATTCAATTACAATTTATAATGTTAAGATAAACATAATTGGCAAATTAATTTCTGTTCTCTACAATTATAAATGTAGAACAACCAACTGACAGTTGATTAATTGAATTTATAAAATATGTAAGAAGATGAAAGTGATGTATATAAATGTAAATGTAAATGTAAATGTAAATGTAAATGTAAACGGTACTCACGTCTCATTCTCGTCTATAAACATTTCTGTGTTATTTCAACCTGTAACAAAACAAGTTTTCGTTAGTAAGAAAATATATTCACTTTTTACATTAAGTTCAGAGAAATAGGTCGCATGTCTACTACTATAGTATAGCTATAGTTTGCGATATCGTTCGTGTAATTGTATACGTGAAACAAAAAAAAGGCGAATAAGTAATGGATAGTTGGTAGATCCATTAGATAGGGGAGTCACCATCGCCGCGCTCATAATCCTCCGTAAAGCAAATTTTGTGTTTTTGTTAGAGAGATGCGCTTGCCGGCTTCATTTAAAAGCTATTCAATACTTCCTAGTCTCAGAGTAGCAACCGCAGCTATATATGACGTCAGACAGGGCCTTAGTCCGCTTTGAAATTGGACGTAGACGTGGCTTGCACGCTCGTTTGCTACTTTTACAACATAAAAAATATGTACGACACAAATTATATCTACAGTTTCATGCAAATTTATCATGCCTTTAAAAACTTAAATGGCAAATACCATTACATCAGAATCCAGACAAAATCTGCTGTTACAGACTCATTTCATTTTATATGTTTTAGGACTAATCTACGGAAACCTAAATATGTATTTTTTTTAGATAGCAAAGGAAGACGGATTTTTGATACGATAAGATTGTTAAATGTAGACCACGGATGTAGATAATAAGACCAAAAAGACTAGATCGCCATTATCTGCAGTGATGTTCAATCTGAATCAAATTTCAAAAAAATGATTTATAAATCTACTCTTTTTATCCATCAATCTTTAAAATTTTACCGTGGGCTCCCGGAATACATGTGCGTGAGTGTTGCTCTCCCCTATAAAGACTAGGACAAGGTCCCGGGACGGCGGGACACCCTCGTTATCTCTTATATCCACGGAAATGTAGGGAATAATGCACACACACACACCAAGTCGATAGCACAAGGCAAATTCAATTGTTATCATAACATTAGTACAGTTTTGTTTTTCCGCTTATTCTATGAATTGTGATTTGAAAAAATTCCTTTTAGTTTGCTTCGTCATACATGATGCAACGTGTGCATTCAATTAGCTATGACGAAGTTACCTTTCAAATGAAAACAGCACCAACGAATACCTCAAAAGTTCCCATTAAAAGTTCATCCACCCGTTACTTACGCAGACTGACCACCACGCGTAATCGAACACGTGTTGGAAGAGGTTAATAACATTCAAACGATCAAAGCAAGGCCGTAAGAAATTAAAAACAACGCTCCATTAGATCAGAACCAACTACCAACTAGTATGAAACCACATACATATGCAATTAAAAACACAAAGTAAAGTAAGTTTGATTATTCAGTCAATACTACTACCACAACTTGTAAATCTTTGAAAACTTATAAGGCATTATGATAATGGGTTGTTGTACGTCATCACGTTTAGGTTTTACACGAACTAACTTCGCGCACAGATTGGAAAGTAAATATTATTACGAACAACAAACAACACAAATTAATCTCTAACACACTAAAATAACTTAAAACACAAACGAACTCATGTTAGAGAAGTTGTTACCATCAAAGCAGAAAATATATAATCTTACGCCGTTCATTAATTATGTATTATGAAGTAGTTCGATACAACAGTAGATCCCAGAAACTATTTTTTTATCTGGGGAATGACTAACATAATATAAATTACTGGCATGGAGTTAAAAAACAAAAAATATCTCCTAATAATTTACAATAGTAAAACCATTTTAGATGAAATAAGGAAATGGAATAAACAACAAACGTGAGCAAAGAAACATCATTCTGATAAAGTCATGATGCTTTAAAAAACTTCGTCATTGATCGGCGTACGTGTGCCGAGCACGTCACTTTTGCGGTTGAGGAAATAGGCACCGTACAGGATATTAGATTAAAGAGCAATGTCGGAGGTGGCTCGTCAGAGGACAAAGTTCACAATTGCATTACAGGTAAATTTTATTTAAAATTCACGAGAGAAAATGCTTTACATTATATATTTTTATATACTATCATAAAATAAGGCAGCATGTACCTTTGATATCACGAGCCGTGGTAATGCTGATCGTGATAATTGTCCAACTATTTCTAAAAGTTTGGTCCGTAATTCTTGGTATGTATTTCAATTTTAATTTTGACTTTTGATTCAGTCAAAGCTATTTTGCTTTATAATGAATAACTTTAATGACGAAGAAGGTAATCGTTTGATTAATAGTATATATATATGTATGTATGATTATCTTTGGCAATATACTTTAAGATGCTTGATTTACTGATATAAAAGTGCAGAAAATAAACTTGTAAGTGAATTAAAGCCTATATGGAAATGAAATCAGACCAACTTACCTTAGACGTCTATTTTTATATTCCAAATATTGAGTTACAACATTTACCACAACACAAATAATACGAGACAAATCGCAAGATTGCGATTAAACAGTGTCCTTTTCTAGCACGTGTTGAGCGAAGTGAACGAAAATTAAGCAAGCGCAATGTTTTTATAGCAATGAAAACACGTGGCCCGAAACTTGACATTTGCCTTTAAAACCGGCAACGTTTTATCTCAAGAAGGGATTATTGAGATATCAATTTACAGCAGGACTTCGCATGACCGATATTGAATAGGTCCTACAGTAATCTGTAACTTTCATTATCTAAATTATTTAAATGGCTTAGCAGTTATAAAACGGATTATAAAACGGGTCACCTCTATTCGATCTTTTTGTTATATAATTATTCATAATTCAAAAAACGTTTCCCGTACCGCTTTCAATTAATATAACATTGTTCATTAACTTTAATTAAAACTAATATTGTAGACTTTCATGACTGGCTTCGTTAAAGATATATAATGAATTATCATAAGGGCAAGACTTCAAGAAACTCCAAAACAAACGCAAATATAGCTGATTAAAGTGCGATGTGACATGACACAATGCACAAAACAGAATAGCTTGCTTTATAAGTTGATGATCTTGATTAATAACGTGGTAGAGCCGTTAGAGCTCGGGGCGGGGAGCCCGGGGCGGCACCACCGTCACCCTCATAAC